>JBAMJV010000656.1:32500-176174 GCA_037951105.1 Echinarachnius parma
AAATCATTTTCTTTTCCTGTCTACAGCGTGCGTGCGCATCTTTTACTCATGACATTCCGCATATAATATATGGGAATACCGTTGTAACGAGCGCGCGCTCGCATTGAATAGCGTATGGTATACCGCACTCGAATGAGAGAGGAAGACCATTCGCTTAACACACCGGTAGCCGTTTTTCAATACGTACGCAGTATACATGTATTTCATGTATGTACACGCGATCGAACGGCAGTGCAGTGCATACGCTATACACGGAGAGTTACGTCTGCCGAGTGCCGCGTTGTGTTTCCGGTTTTTTGGAGGCGACCCAGTGGCATCCCTGAGTGACTATCACTTTGCATTTTCGCTCATTACTTGGCCATGCAATGTCCTTTTGACTTGAAATTTTCACACAATACCATGTGGACATATGAGATAACAACAATATACATTGCATCAACCATTATCACTTTTTGCACATGTCAAGAAAGTTACTAGATCCCTTTAAGGTTGTCTCCCACTGTAAAAGTATTTAGATAAGATGAATCTTTTGAAATAAAGACATACCGTATTTGTCGGTGTATTAACCGCTCCGGTGTATTAACCGCACCCCTAAAAAAAATTTAAAAAAAAAGTGTGGTTAATACGGTCGTGTATTAACCGCACCCCCTTTTTTTTTTTCTTTTTTTTTTTTGAAAAAAGGTGCGGTTAATACACCAGCAAATACGGTACATTTATTAAATTGGGGAGAATGTAAAGTGTATTGAACAGTTGATAATTGGAAATTTGCCATAAAAGAATAAAACTTTGTTGACATGTGCAAAAAGTGGAGGATGGTTGATAAAATGTGTATCGTTGCGATCTGATATGTCTACTGAGGAATGTGTGAAAATTTCATGTGAAATGGATATTATATGGCCAAGTAATGAGCGAAAATGCAAAGTGATATTCCCAACCTTATTGAATTGAATTTGTACACAGTTATAACTTTCCAGTGGATGATTCAAAATCTGAACACTTTAATCGATTTTTATTTAAACATAGGGCACCTGACCAGAAGTATATAATATAAATGACAAATGAGCAAAGAAAATTGGACCTCTGAAGCCTTTACAGTGGGAGACAACCTTAAAGGGATCTAGTAACTTTCTTGACATGTGCAAAAAGTGATAATGGTTGATGCAATGTATATTGTTGTTATCTCATATGTCCACATGGTACTTCAGAGGTCTCGGCTTCAGAGGCTTCAGAGGTCAGAGGTCTCGGCTTCAGAGGTCTCGGCTTCAGAGGTCTCGGCTTTGAATCCCGGGGAAGTCCAATTTTCTTTGCTCATTTGTCATTTATATTATATACTTCTGGTCAGGTGCCCTATGTTTAAATAAAAATCGAATAAAAATCTAATAAAAATCTGAACACTTTAAATACCGATATATCTATCTATCTATCTATCTTTAATCGTAAATATCTTTTTAACGAAAAGGAAATTTGTAAAACCAAAACCTGTTTCATGATTCTGTTGGTAATATGAATACAACAAGGTGTGAGAGAACCACTAGAGTTTTAAGTAAGATTTGTGGATTTGGATGATGAATACTATCCCTTTAAAGGGTTCTAGTAACTTTGTTGACAAGTGCAAAAAGTGATGAGTGATTAATAAAATGTATATTCATGTGATCTGATATGTCCACAAAGTAATGTGTTAAAATTTAACGTTAATTGGATGTTTATTGGCTGAGATATGAGCAAAAAAGCAAAGTGATATTCACTAACTCATTGCACTTACTTTGTACATGGCTTAAATTATCCTGTAGACAATTTAACATCTGAACACTTCAATCGTAACTATCTTTTGAACGAAATGGAAATTTGAAAAACCGAACTCTGTCCCATGCTTTTATTGTTAATATGAATATGATAAGGTATGAGAGAACCATTAGAGTTCCAAGTAAGTTTGAGGATTTGGACAATGTTACTAAGTTCCTTTAAAGCTAAACAACAGCTTTGGGAAACTGCTCAAACATAACACTCCCAACTACTCCAGCTAAGTACTACTAGTACTAAGTGTAATGAAAATAAAAATTCTAGTTTACTTTTATTTTGTTATAATGAAATTGTCTTGTAAGTACTTTGTATTATATACATGTACATGTAAGTGAAAAATGAGCAAAGAAAATAGGGCTTCCCAGGGATTCAAACCTGTGTGACCTCCGGATTGCTAGACCTGTGCTCTAACTGACTGAGCTAGAAAGCTCCTGTGATGGTTTGTTTGTCCCTGAAAACCCCTTAGTTTTCAAAACGTCACAGGAGCTTTCTAGCTCAGTCGGTAAGGGCACTGGTCTAGTGATCCAGTGTTCTCAGGTTCGAATCCAGGGGAAGCTATTTTCATTTATATGATACAAGTACTTACAATAGAATTTAATTATGATAACAGAATAAAAGTAATCTAAAATCTTCATTTTCATTAATTGTACGGTAAAAGTAATTGGGAGTGTTGTTTGAGAGGTCTCGCAAAGCTTTAATAGCTTTAATTTAGCTTTAATAATAATTAATTCTTTTATGGCAAATTTTAAATTATCAACTGTTCAATACGCTTTACAACCTCTCCAATCTAATCTGCAATGAAAATAAGTATGACTTTATTTCAGCACTGATCTAGTGATCCAGAGGTCTCGGCTTTGAATCCCGGGGAAGTCCAATTTTCTTTGCTCATTTGTCATTTATATTATATACTTCTGGTCAGATTCCCTATGTTTAAAATGATTTGTATTCTGTTTAATTTCTATTGATTTATTTTTGTTACCAATTTACAGGTGTGTCGGTGTGCAGTATACTCATGACGGCGCTGTATAAAACAGTTCTTGTGGACTACTGACAGACACCATACCTTGAAATCTACTCGGGCTTGCCTTGCCTAGCAACGACAGGTGTGTCGGTGTGCAGTATACTCATGACGGCTCTGTATAAAACAGTTCTTGTGGACTACTGAAAGACACCATACCTTGAAATCTACTCAGGCTTGCCTTGTCTAAACGGGCATGGTGGCATAGCGGTTAGAGTGTCCGCCTCATGCAAGGGAGGTCCCGACTTCGAACCCTGACCGGGTCATACCAAAGAATTTGAAAATGGTACCTTCTGCTGCTCGGCATCCATAGAATGGAGAAGGGAAAGTTAAACGCACAGAGTTACCAGAGGACTATCCCCCTTCTGTAGCTTTCACGAATAAATTAGACGGCTAATGAATCAGAGATAGGCGCCACATTATGTGCCAAACTGGCATGGGAAGGACTTTAACTTTAACCTGCCTTACCTAGCAACAACTTCATGAACAATGCATCCTCTTACCATATGTCTTTTAATTATGCTGCATTGTCTTCCAAATTTGTGTGATCATATCAGAGCTTTTTATATATTATAAAGAGAATTATGCTGCATTGAATTCCAAATTTGTGTGATCATATCAGAGCTCGTTATATAAAGAGGTGCCATTGAATGTATATTTATGTGAGATCCTTGCCTGGTGACCTGAATACAAACTTTGTTTAATTTACCCATTCTTAATAAATTCAATTCAAATCCACATTCCATACATGGCTTGAATCCACATTCCATACATGGCTTGTTGCTATATCAGGCGAACATCAGGCAAGCTACTAGGTTGCCCTTAACAACCTTTGTTAATAGGATATGCATACAATTCGACACAATGTTAGGAGACCACTCAATTTATTATTCATACATTAAATAGGACAACAGTAGATATCTAAATATTTATCTAGCCACATCTTGTTTTTAATGATGGGTATTAAGAGCATTGTTTTAAATGCAATTTTATATTTAAATAACAAATATTTATAAAAGCTGAAATATATATTTTGAATTTGTGATAAAGGGATCTACATGTAATGTATGTCATGTAAAGCTGTTTTAAATTAAATGTACAAATATGAAGGATGTATTTTAAGTAAACATTTGATTCACCATGCACTGTTTGATGTTTGTTTGTTTTAATGAATTACGCCTATGTAGTAATTTGTCTTCGCTTTTTGTAAATCGTTATTTAATCTAAGAGTAAGATAATCATGTCAAAGTGTAATTTTAAATAATTAAAGATGCATTTAAGTTTATTCTGTATAATTTTTGTAAAGCGCCTAGAGATAATTTTATATTAGGCGCTATATAAATCAAATATATTATTATTATTATTATTATCACAATGTTTAAAATCCCTTCCACTTTTTTTGATTTCTTATCCTTCAGGTTTGTGTCTGGTTTATATATCCAGGGGGGTGTTTCACAAAGATCCTAAGTTGAACCAAACTCTAAGTTGGACTTTAAAATTATGGAAAGCCGCTAGTTTCTTTGAACAAAATTTGAAAAGTTATTTTAAAAGGCATAAAATGTTGATTCAAATTATGATAATTTTTTTCTATTATCAAGGAGATTCCATGTTCTTGATGTAAAATTTATGAAAATCTAAAATACTTGCATTCTTGCTTTTCAATATGTTTTTATTCCAAGGCAACAAATGGCTTTCCATACTAGTTAAGTCCAACTTAGAGTTAAGTTCAACTAATAGAATCTTTGTGAAACACTTCCCAGGGATGTAAGTTTTCCAGGTTAATCTGGAATTTCAGATATCAGTTTTGTGTCCCAAAAATACTGTTTTATCCAATTGATCAAGATATTTACCCTAAGAACAGCAGATACAGGGTAAGAAAATGTTTTTTTACATAGAATCTGTGTTTAAATGTATTATTATTTAAAAGAGAAACTAAATTGTAATGTGATGTTTGTGCGTGTGCATTTTAGGCCACCTTTCATCTTTTAAAAGCATGGGACAGGTTTCTGTTTTTCAAATTTCCCTTTCGTTAAAAAGATATTTACGATTAAAGTGTTCAGATGTTAAATTATCCACTAGATCGTCAAAACCATGTACAAAGTGAATGCAATGAGTTAGTGAATATTACTTTGCATTTTTTTCATTATTCGGCCATATAACGTCCATTTAACTTGAAATTTTCACACAACACCCAGTGGACATATCAGATAACAACAATATACATTATATCAACCACTCATCACTTTTTGCACATTTCAACAAAGTTACTAGATCCCTCTAAGATGGCACTTCCAGGCCTTGAATCTGATGATAAACAGATTGTTTGATTTCAATTTCAAGGCAGTTTTTGGTCCAAATCTTTACATTAACAGACAAGTCATGATATATTCTTTCATATTGTTGGTGATGAAAGCATATTTCTCATTTTTTGTGTGTGGGGCGTTTACCAATACTGTTGTTTGGCTTTAATCCTGTACCAAAATCATTGTAAGATATGTCCGAATGATGTGTGAAAGTTTCATTGAAAAAGAACACTGCTTTCCTGGTTAAAAAAGCGAAAATATGCGTCAGCTTTTACAACGAATTACTGTATGAGGTTTATGACCCTTCATTAACGCTCTTGAGCTGAATGATGGATATTGTCATACTAAAGGGGCATTTGAAAAAAATATAACCCTATTTTATTCTTCTCTTACCATAAGCTAAACAGCACGGAAGAAGAGAAACGAGGAAGCTCCAAGTAATTTTCGTGGAGTTAAACACTTTACAGGCATCCCTTTAATAGAAAAACATTGTTTCAGGGTACATTTATGAACGTTTTTGGTATGTATACATTTTTACTAGATTTATAACCTTGTAAATTTTATTGACTTGAAGAGTACTAAATTATTTATATTAAAGTATATTGAACTTAGATTACTTTTGTACAGAAAAATGTTGCAGTTTTATTATATTTTGATTGTATTATAAATGTTTTTTAATTGTCTAGCTAATTCTGAAACCAACATTTTTTAATGCACTCAGTTTTAGAATATTTATTATTCAGTCGTAAGTAGTACTAAAAATGTATATTATAAGACACCAAAAGTGCCAATTTCAAAATGAAAACTTTTTTTTTAACATTCATATACTGATATATTTGTATTATTTGTTTTTATCCAGGAACAATGTGATTGAACTGATGTATTCGGTTTATAAAATATATAGTGTTAGAATATTGCAATCTTTAATATTGGTACAATTATGCAAAAGTATAATATACATTTTTTATATATATGTATATATTTGTATACAGAACAACAAATTTTGCTATTTCTAGCTACTCTTCATTTACATGAATGCTATCTTTAAACAAAATTATATTATGAATCTTTGATCTAGTTTACCAAAGAATAAAATAAGAAATATGACAAAAAAGTGTGCATTGATCATTTGTGCATGTGACGCAACACGCGGTACCCCGGGGTACCGTTGTACCCCGTGGTACCGCATTGTGTAGTGCCATCTTGTGTCCACTTAAAGCACAACCGTATTGCGTTGGGCATGCAGTGCAGCGCGCGCTTGTATGCACGCTATACCCCGGTACAGCCCTAAAAAATAAATAAATATTAATTAAACAAAATGGCGGATATTCGTTTGGTACCCCAGGGTACCGTTTATGTCATTATGTTGTTGTGCATGAAATTGGTGGTTTTGCTACATGTAGGCTAGACTGAAAAATCAGTCTATGTTCGAGGGTTAGGTCCACTGAGACTGTGTCTTGTTTCATTATCATTTTACACTATCTTTATTCCCTGGGATAGTATGACGTCATTATATTAAAGGATTTTCCTGTCTACATGTAGGCCTACTATATACAGCGTTAACAAAGTTACAGAAAACGTGTATATAGCAAACCACAATGGACTAACGTTGGCCAATTTTGTTCGCAACATTGATCCAACGTTGTCCGGCAATGTTGCATTGGACCATTGATGTGTGCTAGACCCAAATGTTGTTGTTCCAACATTGGCAAATGATGATGTACTACATGGGAAGTGACATGACCTGGCGGGTGTTTCACTAAGCACTAAAATTTATTTTTAGCATCTTCATCATTAAAAATCGATCCTAAAATCGATTTTAGTGTTTAGTGAAACACCCAACAGGGGTCAATTGCCTGATAGTGAAAGTCTTGCAAATATCCCCAGGACGAAATTCTGTTGAAACCAATTGAAATTCTAATTGGTATCTAATTGGTTTCTAATTGGTACCCATTGCTTTCAATTAGTACCTATTGGTGTCAATTGGTACCCATTGCTTTAATTGGTACCCATTGCTTTCAATTGGTACCCATTGGTTTCAATTGGTACCCCATATTGCTTTCAATTGGTACCCATTGCTTTCAATTGGTACAAATCATTTCATTTTCCATCAACGTTGCCAGATCTGGCATAATTATGCTTCCTGGCATAATTTTGACCCTTTTAGCATCTGGCATTATGCCTGGCATAATTTGGCCTTTTTAAGCAAAATTCTGGCAAAAAAAAAAAAAAATGTGCGTACGTACTTGCCACAAATTATTGGAGAGGCCCGTGCCCCCCCCCCCCCCCCCCCATAGCCACTGGTCCCTCTCTTTCTCATCTGACGACATGAAGATCAATTTAAAACTCAAGTCGTTGGCTAGGATACTACGTTTTATTCAACTTAATTTCAAAATGTTCACATGGACCAAAACATACAGGAGGCTTGGTTTCCCTTTGGCTTGCATCACCCCTTTCCTCCCCCTCGATCGCCCCCCCCCCCCTCCCCCAGGTGCATAACGTATGGAATGCCGTGCGCTCGCAGCGGAAAGTACCTGGATAAAATGAAGGTCACTTGACCCTTGTATAACCTTTCCGTCTGCTACGAAGTTTGACCGGATGGAGAGCTGCTGATTTTGCTGGTGGTACTGTTGGTGTAGCCCATGCACTCCAACACATTTCTGTGCATTCAATTTGATCAAGAGTACATCTGGATCTGGAGGTATGTGATTATTTTCGCCCTTACTGGTTAGAATCTGACGGGATTTTTTGTTTTTAATTTGTAACCACTTATCTGCTTATTTGTCAACCGATACTTGAATCACTCTATATGCTGATCCAGCTGCATGTTCTTAACTCAATCTTTCCACATGAATCAGAGCACAAAGGGCCGAGAGATTGGCTTGCCAGTGACATGGATTTGGGTCTGTCGTCATCCACGACGTCTCTGTGGCCTATAGTGGTGAAGGCGTCAGCGTTCAAAGCTGGATACCCGGGTTTGAGTCAAGGGGGAGACAGTTTTTCGACACGTGCCTTTTATCATTTGGATGAGCCAAGCTAAGGGTGGAACATTGTTAAAAGGCAACGCTATTATTTCTTCATTTTCAATCATTTATGATTATTCTTTGAAAGATAGATGGATAGATAAATATCCCTGATAGCAGACACTGGTAAAAATTACGTCAAATTTACGTCATTTTACGTCGGGTACGTCGTCTTAACGACGTCTTAAATTAACGTCAAAAAGTGAAGATTTTGCACCCGCGTTTACCGTGATATCGACGTCATATTTTGACGTGATATTGACGTATTTTTTTCCGAGAAGGCGTCTTTATGACGTCTTTAAGTCGTCAATTTGTACCATTAATTACGTTATTAAGACGACATAAAGACGTCGTATTGGTCAAAATAAGACGTGATTTTTACGTCTGGATTTGACGTGATTTTCACCTTGTGTACGTCGTCTTTAAGACGTCGTAAATTAACGTTAAAAAGTGAAGATTTTGCACCCGCGTTTACCGTGATATCAACGTCATATTTTGACGTGATATTGACGTATTTTTTCCCGAAAAGGCGTCTTTATGACGTCTTTAAGTCGTCAATTTGTACCATTAATTACGTTATTAAGACGACATAAAGACGTCTTATTGGTCAATATAAGACGTGATTTTTACGTATTGATTTGACGTGATTTTCACGTCGTGTACGTCGTCTTAAAGACGTCATAAATTCACGTCAAAAAATGAAGATTTTGCACCCGCGTTTCACGACACATAGACGTCATATTTTGACGTGCTAACGACGTCTTTTTATGACGAAAAGACGTATTGACGTCATATTTTGAAGCGATTTTTACATTATTAATTATTAATTATTAATAATTTAAAAATTGAGATGGTTTTGTCTTGTAGTATATTCCAGTCAACAGTTTTATAACATGTAACACATAATCCTATCCTATTCCTAAATCCTAAACCTATCCTATCCTATAACCTATAACCTACGTCTAACACCTTACTGATGAGTTGTCGTATAGGTTCCGTATATATATCCCGCTTCTTAGTATGTGAGATTTAAATGGTTAGTATTGACTGTTTAGTATTTCAAAGAGTTGATGCCTAAATAATTAATTTGCAAATCATGTTGAAAATATTAAAAACAGGTTGGTATTTATATTAGTTTTAATATCTGCAAAAACAAGATCATAATAACAATGTTTTCAATGTAAATAGTTATAAAAATTGGAATTTTACTTTGCACTCTAATGCGATTGTTTATAATCGATCATGAATGAATCCTGTATCCATTAGACCTGAAGACGTTAATCATAAGTCCTACTGTATTTTCTTTTGTTATTCATGTTCTAAAAGGTTTCTTTAGAAAATTTAGCAATATTACCACCTTGGGATCATTGGGTTATTTCCACTTTGATACGATCGTTTATAATCGATCATGAATTATTCCTGTAGGCGATCCTATTATGTTGTAGACGTTCATAAGTCCAATATTTGTTTGTTTGTTTTTACTCATGTTCTAAAGGGATTCTTTAGGAAATCTAGCAATATTACCACCCTGGCATCATTGGGTTATTTCCACTTTGATACTATCGTTTATAATCGATGATGAATTATTCCTGTAGGCGATAATAGGTTGTAGACAGTCCAATATTTTTTTGTTTTTTCTCATGTGCTTAAAGGTTTCTTTAGATAATTTAGCAATGTTAACTTGGCAACATTGAACATTTGTTGTAGAATTAGCATTATACAGATAATCAGCTAAATTGCATATTTGTTTTATTAGGTCAGAGGCAGGCGCGCCGGAAGCAGTTTTGGATTTTGGGGGGGTTGGGCAAAACCCCAAGGGGGCTCACAATTTTGGTGTGTATAGGGGCTCATGCCCAACCACACTCTGGGTTGCCAAGTTTGAGCCAGAGGTGAGAGTGAGACATTGCGAGGGAGCGAAGCGACTGAGCGGGGGGAGGGTGTGGGAGGGGGGTGTCCCCCCTCCCACGGTAGGGAGTTTTTGCATTTTTGGACTTGAAATTGTGCAATCTGATGCATACCTAGATAGGAAATTCGGCTGTATTTGGGAAAGCGTGATATGATTTGATCGACCAGAAAGTTTTAATATATTTTTCACGTAAAAAACAAATAATTGACACACTAATAAATATGTACCCCAAAAAACACACACACAACACAACATAAACCATAATTATGCAACATTATGTATGATCCAACAACGCACTGCCAATAATGAGTCCCGATGGAGCGAAGCGCCTGAGGGCTGGGGCAGGGAGGGAGGGGGAGGGTTTGGGAGGGGGTATCCCCCTCCCACGGTAAGAAAGATTTTGCATTTATGAATTTGAAATTTTGCAATCTGGTGCATACCTAGATAGGAAATTCGGGCTTAAGATTAACTGCATCTGGGAAAGCGTGTTATGATTTGATATATTTTTCACGAACAAAGCAAATAATTGACGCACTAATAAATATGCACCACTCCCACATAAATATTGTATTTAGTGTCATACACAGTTCCAACATAAACCATATATGGCTTATGTATGATCCAACAACATGGCCTACAGCCAATAATGAATCCCTGATAGCAAACACTGGTAAAAATGACGTCAAATTTACGTCGTTTTTCATCGTGCACGTCGTCTTAAAGACGTCTTAAATTCACGTCAAAAAGTGAAGATTTTGCACCCGCGTTTACCGTCATATAGACGTCATATTTTGAAATGATAATGACGTATTTTGTATCCGAAAAGGCGTCTTTACGACGTCTTGAAGACGTCAATTTGTACCATAAATTACGCCATTTAGACGACATAAAGACGTCTTATTGGTCAATATAAGACGTGATTTTTACGTCTGGATTTGACGTCATTTCCACCTTATGTACGTCGTCTTTAAGACGTCGTAAATTCACGTCAAAAAGTGAAGATTTTGCACCCGCGTTTACCGTCATATTTTGACGTGATAATGACGTATTTTTATCCGAAAAGGCGTCTTTATGACGTCTTTAAGTCTTCAATTTGTTCCATTAATTACGTTATTAAGACGACATAAAGACGTCTTATTGGTCAATATAAGACGTGATTTTTACGTCTGGATTTGACGTGATTTTCACCTTGTGTACGTCGTCTTTAAGACGTCGTAAATTCACGTCAAAAAGTGAAGATTTTGCACCCGCGTTTACCGTCATAAAGACGTCATATTTTGATGTGATAATGACGTATTTTTATCCGAAAAGGCGTCTTTACAACGTCTTTAAGACGTTAATTTGTACCATAAATTACGCCATTTAGACGACATAAAGACGTCTTATTGGTCAATATAAGACGTGCTTTTTACGTCTGGATTTGACGTCATTTCCACCTTGTGTACATCGTCTTTAAGACGTCGTAAATTCACGTCAAAAAGTGAAGATTTTGCACCCGCGTTTACCGTGATATAGACGTCATATTTTGACGTGATAATGACGTATTTTTATCCGAAAAGGCGTCTTTATGACGTCTTTAAGTCTTCAATTTGTTCCATTAATTACGTTATTAAGACGACATAAAGACGTCTTATTGGTCAATATAAGACGTGATTTTTACGTCTGGATTTGACGTGATTTTCACCTTGTGTACGTCGTCTTTAAGACGTCGTAAATTCACGTCAAAAAGTGAAGATTTTGCACCCGCGTTTACCGTCATAAAGACGTCATATTTTGATGTGATAATGACGTATCTTTTTCCGAAAAGGCGTCTTTACGACGTCTTGATGACGTCAATTTGTACCATAAATTACGCCATTTAGACAACATAAAGACGTCTTATTGGTCAATAGAAGACGCGATTTTTACGTCTGGATTTGACGTCATTTCCACCTTGTGTACCTCGTCTTTAAGACGTCGTAAATTCACGTCAAAAAGTGAAGATTTTGCACCCGCGTTTACCGTCATATAGACGTCATATTTTGACGTGATAATGACGTATCTTTTTCCGAAAAGGCGTCTTGAAGACGTCTTGAAGACGTCAATTTGTACCATAAATTACGCAATTTAGACGACATAAAGACGTCTTATTGACGTCATAAAAAGGTCGTCCATAGGCCAAAAATAATTGTTTATATGTCTTTGAAAGACGTCATAATCACGTTGTAATAACGTCGTCTATACGACAAAAAATAATTGGAAAAAATGTTTTTTAAAAGACGTCACAATGACGTAATGAGGTCGTTCATACGACAAAAAATGATGGCAAAAATTAGTCTTGTAAAGACGTCATAATGACGTCTTAATATTGTCGTGCGTACGACACAAACCTTAATGGCAAAAATGGTCCTTTCAAAGACATTATAAAGACGTCATTATAAAGCCTTTTATACTACAAAATAAATACTTAAAAATTATCTTTCAATGACGTGATAATGACGTCGTTTTTACATTCTTAATATGACGAAAAAGCATTGGAAAAATGGTCTTTGAAAGACGTCACAATGACGTTGTAAAAAGGTCGTCCATACGACATTAAATGATGGCAAAAACTAGTCTTGAAAACACATCATAATGACGTCATATTAACGTCGTCGTACGACACTAACCATAATGGCAAAAATAGTCTTTAAAAGACATCATGAAGACGTCAATTTTAAGACTTTTTTATGACAAAATAAATAGTGAAAAAATGGTCTTTGAAAGACGTCAACATGACGTAGTAAAAAGTTCGTCCATACGACAAAAAATGATGGCAAAAAAACTAGTCTTGAAAAGACTTCAAAATGACGTCGTAAAGTGGTCGTCCATACGACAAAAAATGATGGCAAACAATAGTCTTGAAAAGACGTCAAAATGACGTCTTAATAATGTTGTCCGTAGGACACAAACCTTAATTGCAAAAATGGACTTTCAAAGACATCATAAAGACGTCGTTATAACGTATTTTATACTACAAAATAAATACTTAAAAATAATCTTTTAATGACGTGATAATGACGTCGTTTTTACATCCTTAATATGATGAAAAAGCATTGGAAAAATGGTCTTTGAAAGACGTCACAATGACGTTGTAAAAAGGTCGTCCATACGACAATAAATGATGGCAAAAACTAGTCTTGAAATCACATCATAATGACGTCGTATTAACGTCGTCGTACGACACAAACCATAATGGCAAAAATAGTCTTTAAAAGACATCAAGACGTCAATTTTTAGACGTTTTTATGACAAAATAAATAGTGAAAAAAATGGTCTTTGAAAGACGTCAAAATGACGTAGTAAAAAGGTCGTCCATACGACAAAAAATGATGGCAAAAAACTAGTCTTGAAAAGACTTCAAAATGACGTCGTAAAGTGGTCGTCCATACGACAAAAAATTATGGCAAAATAGTCTTTCAAAGACATCATAAAGACGTCGTTGTTACGTCTTCTATACGACAAAAATAAATACTGAAAAAGTGATCTTTAAATGACGTAATATTAACGTAATTTTTACGTCCTTCCATACGACAAAAAACAATTGGAATATGGTCTTTGAAATACGTCACATTAACGTCGTAAAAAGGGCGTCCATACGACAAAAAATGATGTCAAACTTACGTCTTTATAGCGTTATTGATACGACATAAACCCGTATGGCAAAAATGGTCTTTAAACGACATTATAAAGACGTCGTTATCATGTCTTCTACACGACAATAATACATTCTGAAAAATGGTCTTTGAACGACGTTATAATGACATCGTTTTTACGTCTTTCCTACGACAAAAATAAATAGTGGAAAAATGGTCGTTTAAAGATGTTATAATGACGTCAATGTTACGTCTTTTATACAACATAAGTCATCATGTCAAAAATGGTCTTTAAAATACGTCATAATGACGTCGTATTCTGATCGTTTGTACGACATATGACGTGTTTACCAGTTTACGATCAAATTAAGACGTCATAAAGACGTCAGTCTGCTATCAGGGATATATTTTATTTAATTTATAGTCTTCACTCTTCAACATACAAACATTACAAAGAAATGTATCTTCCATTGGCAAAAGAAAAATTGTGCAAGAATGATAAATGGTTGATACAATTCAATGTGTATGGTTGTGATCTGATATGTCCACCGAGTATAATGTGTGAAAATGTTATATGGCTAAGTAATAAGTGAAAATGCAAAGTGATATTCACTAACCCATTGCACTGACTTGGAACATGATTATATGACTATCCAGTGGATAGTAGAAAAGAGAAAATCAACAAACCCAAACCAGTCCCATTATGCTTCTTTTATTAATACAAATACAACAAGGTATTAAGGACTGCTAGAGTTCCTTATTTTTGAGGATTTGGACAATGTTACTAGATCCCTTTAAGTTCTCAGAGATGACTATTAATCATATTAGGCGCTATATAAATCAAGATTATTATTATCATTATTTAACTCATTTAGATTTCACATTTCGCAGTTTCACATATCATTTCAGGAACGTGATCGACACCAATATGAAGCTCTTACAACTGCTGGCAGTAATGATGATGATGTTCATCAAATGCACACATGCTGACGTCACAGATGACGTGGGGAGATACTTAGATGAAAGAGAGAAACTGATCCAGACTGAATCGAGGCGCACGATTGGTTCAAGCTTGGTGCTCAACGACCACGAGAAGGTTGTCGATGATATCCTTCTCAAAGCCAAGAGGCGGGAGGTCGAGCGGGGCATGAGTGAGCCCTTTCCTCCGTCCATCAACTTTCTGATCGGGAAGCCGCTGGTGGAAAGGAGCGAGGTCTTTGAGATTATTAGAACCATGCCTAAAGGTGGGTACTGTATTAAAAACAAGGTGACTTTGGACAAAATGTCATTATTTTCTTGAATATTTTAAACGGTCAATTACCATAAATGTCTTTAGTGTGTTCTGTTATTAATACATATACAGGAAGTATTAGGAAGTATATTAGGAAGTACTAGTATTTTTAGTTTTGACTGAACACTAATAATTTATAAAGCGCATTTATCTAAAAAATTACTCAAAAATTACCACTAGACACTAGAGGCTGCCATGTTTTCTAACTGTACCATATGAAAATTCGTCTGACCATGCAGTAACAAAAGTGGGTTACGTAACCACTGACATAACAGCGGATTCAAAACAGCATTTACATTACCCGCTGTTGTTGGTCACACTCAGATGAGCTCATTTGACGTTTCATACGGTAGGCTACCATTGGAAAATATGGCAGCCTCCAATGTTCTGTCAAAACAGTTGATATTCGTTTAAAAAACATTGATTATTTGGCTGGGGGGGGGGGGGGGGGGGGGGGGGAGGGGGCTGCAGCCCCCCAGCCTCCCCGCCCCCGCCTCCTACGCCTACGCCCAGAATTAATTGAGCACTGCCTGAGTTTTTCGTGACAATACAATATGCATGCATCATAATTTGTAAAACTTCTGATTATGATTTTAGGGGGAATTCTACACACTCATGAAGTATCTCTCCCCAATATCGATTGGATCATCAAGGAAGTCACATACCTACCCGACCTCTACCTCTGCTATGTTTCGCAATCTTCCCGATCTATGCGCTTCCGGTTTCAGTCTTCACGGCCGCGGGAAAGATCACCTGATTGTGGGTCAGACTGGGAGGCAGTTGTCAATGTCAGAAATAGATTGGGCGTGGCAGAGTTTGACCAGAAGTAAGTATAACAAAGTAACAAAGTAATTATTAAATTTAGAATAAAGAAAATACTGCTGAAAAGTGCTATTAAATATCTACTAAATATCGCCATTGTGATAAAATGAAAGTTGTATAGAGGCTAGCTTTCAATCTTAGCAGGATCTTTGTCAGGGCAACAAATTATCAAAGTAATTATTAATCACCCTCTGATTTTTATTTCAAAATAAAAAGGCTTTTGTAAGACTTGGTTAGGCTCGTAGCCAGGATTTTTCAGGGGGGTGTGTAATGTACAAAAACAGGACCGAGACCGATTGTGGCCGAGACCGATTGTAGCCAAGACCGAGACCACTGGTTGAGTCACAAGTAAGCGTGGGGGGGGGGGGGGGGGAGAGGAAGGTGCGTATGCACCCCCCCCCCCCCCCCGGCTACAGTCCTGGGGGTGTATTCTGAAAACTATTTAAAATTAAAATTCATTGTATCTACGTCACTAAAATAGCGATTTGCAAAAATATATTATAGTGACGTAGATACAATAAATTTTAACTTCAAATCATTTGCAGAATACACGGTTCACCCCCTGCACTCTTCTACTTTGATGTTAACATGAACCTGATTGCTAATTTAATAAATTAAAATGATTTCTTTCTCTGACTCTCAGTTGAATGATAACTCTGCAAACACGATCTTCCCGCTAGCATGCAACATATAACCAAGCCATGGCTCTGCCTAATACAGTATGATAGTGTGGTTGAAGTTTGCACCCGAACTCCCAATTAGCTCTAGTTTGACGATCGAAACTTGGCTTCAATTGATTTATTTTCATTTATATTCTGTCTTTATATCAAAAGGCTGTACAAACTCTTCACGCTAGCTACGTCGAACCCAGCCCAGGATTTTCCCAACAATACAATGGCGTGGAAGCGGTTTAGACCCGGACTCGTGGCTCTAAACGACCTTTACCTGAGCACCTTGACCTTCAAGAAATTCCTCAAGCAAGGACTCCAAGAAATGCTAGACAGCAATGTGCAGTACGTTGAAGTCCATCATAAATTTAATCAGGTACATGACTATGTTCTTTGAATAGATGAATGAAGTATTGAAGAATAGCTTGATATAAGCTCTCTTGCGTTTGTAAATTCTGAAGTTTCGGCGCTAGTGCAGTTTAGTGCGCTGTGATTTTTAGACTTCCAAACGCTCTGAAATTCATCAAAATTACTAGTATCCCTATTTTGATACAACATTAAAGTCTATATTACCCTTTTTTGGTGCTGTGGTGAAACAAATCAGCAATTCACTTGAATTTTTGCTCTGATCATAGGCGGTAACATATTCTTACAATGTAGAGAGTACTGATTGATAGATGAGGATGGAACCCCAACAGCCACAAAGTCCGCCCTGCAGCAATTACAGAAGCAGTGGAATAATTCGGGATTTTTATTTTTGTTATTTAACAAGGGAGAACCCTGCCATAAGGAAGTGACCTGTCTAGAAGAAAGGACTGTTTAAAAACGTCAGTTATGTTGACATAGAGTTTGATATGGAGTTTGATATGTGATCTTATAAGACTGATAATCTGAGGATGTTACATTTGGAGGTGTTAAACTTTGCAGATATTGGAGTTGATTGTGATATGTTTATTTTTAATGGACTTGAATAGAAGGCATTTGATAGGCCCCTATATACATAAAAAGAATAATAAAAAGCTTCTGTTTAATTTGTTTTATTTGAATAAAAAATGCAGATGATAGATGTGAATGGGAACCCGACGTTCGCAGAGTACTTCTGAGGCAGTTCATGGAAGTCTTGCAATAATTCAGAAAGGTCAATTTAGTGGATTTTTCAGGTTTATCAAGGAATTATAACTTAATATATTGGAAACTCCTATTTTCATTTAGATGATAGATGAGGATGGAACCCCAACGTCCACAGAGTCCGCCCTGCAGAAATTATCAAAGCAAAGGAAGAATTCTGGGGGGTGTTTCACAAAGATCCTAAGTTGAACTTAAATCTAAGTTGGACTTAAAAAGTATGGAAAGCCATTAGTTTCTTTGAATTTTGTTGTTGTAAAAGTCCTTTTTCAAAGGCATAACATGTTGATTCAAATCATTAATATTTTCTATTATCAAAGAGATTTCATGTTCTTGATGTAACATTTATGTAAAGTCTAAAATACTTGCATTTTTGCTTTCGAATATATTTTATTCCAAGGCTACAAATGGCTTACCATACTTTTTAAGTCCAACTTAGGATCTTTGTGAAACACCCCCCAGGGTTAGCCCTGCCATAAGGAAGTGACCTGTCTAGAAGAAAGGACTGCTTAAAACCGTATTTTGCCTATTTGTTGACATAGAGTTTGATATAGAGTTTGATAATTATGTGATCATACAAGACTGATAAACTGTGGATGTTACATTTGAACTTGTTAAACTTTGCAGATATTTGGAGTTGATCGTAATATGTGACCGGCTATAGCAAAACCCTGCACTTGTCGGTAATTCATGTTTTGAAGAAATAGGCATTTTAAGTTCACATAATGTGTGCAAAAGACTTATGATTGCAAACTTGAAACAATCATATCATCGCCAATTATTGACCAATTTGTTAAAACAAAGCATTAAATGAAAGCTTGTGATGAGGCCTTTTATAACGATGTGAAAATCTACATTTTGATTTTTACCGACAAGTGCATGGGTTTTGCTGTAGCCGGTCACATATGTTTTATTTTTAATGGATGTGAATAAAATGCATTTGGTAGCCCCTTTAAAATGAAAAGCTTCTGTTTAATGTTTTGAATTTGATTACAACCCAGATGATAGATGAGCATGGAAACCCAACGTCCACAGAGTATGTCCTACAGCAGTTCATAGAAGTAGTGGAAGAATTCAGAAAGGATAACCCAGAGGACTTTATTGGTGCCAAGTTTATCGGCCTCTCATCAAGGTGAAAATATGTTTGTATTATCAACCTTATCAGATTTGCAGTAACAAATGAATCTAACATTGGGACTAGGAAATTGTCATTATTATAATGGGATTTTTAAATGCCAAGGAAATTTGAAATGTATTAAGTTTGCTGTGGAAGAATTCAGTATTCAAATTCAGTACTTGCTGGGTAAGAACATGTAAACAAAATAAAGAGAGATGAGTATTCAACATTTTGTGTCATCCCTGCTTGAAAAAAAAATAGCCCAAAAATAGTCCCCAACAAAATATTTGTTTTCTATTTTTATTTGAAAAAATAGTATAAAAATAGCAACAAAATAAATTTTTGCTATCGATATTTGGAACGCGATATCAATATAAAAGAAATGTATTTTTTTGCTATTTTTCTAAAGAAAATAGAGAAAAAAAAAGATTTTCAGGCTATTAAAATAGTTGATTGTTCTAACAAAGTGAAAGAAATAGCAAAAAAATAGTTGATGTTTCATTCAGAGTGAAAAAAATAGCAAAAAAATAATTGATGTTTCATTCAGAGTGAAAAAATAGCAAAGAAATTGCCTATTTTTCTATTTTTTTTAAATAGCCAAAAAATGGTTGATGGGTTTTTAAAGTTGAAAAAATAGTGAAAAAATTGCCATTGTCTGCTATTCATGTATTCATTATTTATTTATTCTATTTTGTTCTGCTTAGGGTACCAGAAAACCGGACAAGAATCCTAAATGACATTAAACAATCCATGGCATTTTTGAAGAAGTACCCAAAACACTATGCCGGGTACGATCTGGCAGTGGATGAGAATTCTGGAGGTCCTCTGCTGTATTATATCAACGAGTTGCTCTTCCCCTCACGCAATGGTGTAGACTTACCATTCTTCTTCCACGCCGGTGAAACAAGTAAGTGGTTTATTGATAATAATGATAACAGGTTCACTAGCTGGAATATGCCCTAGGGTGTGGAAAATGTGCACTTTGTGTGCATGAATGATTGCAGTTTGTATCCATTGGCTGGGGTAATAATAGTGTAATACGTACGCTATGATACTCACCTGAATAGCGATATATAATTAACCGTTATTATTATTATTATTATTTATATACAGCGCCTAATGTGATACCAATGCTAGAAATTAACCTTTTTGCTCTATGGCCCAGTCAGGCCTTCAGGCCTCATATCCTCACCCCCCCCCCCCCCCCCCCCCCCCATGGCCCCAAACAAAGACAAATGTAACATTTATGTTATATTTTATTATTTCATTCGAGCCAGTGGAATTTAGCATTAATTTTGGTAGCCTGAAGACTACCTTTGTCCAGGGCGAACGAATCATCCAGGATTCTATAGTATTGTCTCCAAATGTATGCGTGAATAGAATTGGCGCACTCTCAGATATTGGCCGCATACGGTACCATCAGATAATGATGGTTCCGTAAGGGAGGGTAATTAATTGTATTGTTTATGAATAACACAACCCTTTGCAAAGTGTTGAGCATCTATTTAATATTGCACATCGGTACCAAAACATATAGTTTTGTTGTTGTTCTTTGCCTGGTGGTCCCCTTTAAATAAAAATGATTGCTTTTAACCTTACATTTTCAAATTTCAATTTTTATCTCTTTCATGTTCAATTCAATTCATTTTATTTATTTCCATTTCAAATAAAAACAATAGGTTACAAAGATATATACAGTAATAAGCATCCACTATATACAAGATGTTGGATAGAGAAATTAAGTGAAATACAAATTTAAAATTGTACATCTTGAAATGTTTATCTCATTTTTGGTCTTATTTCATGTCTGAATAACATTATAAAATGTAATAACAGGTAGAAGGATCTTTTACAATTTATGATATCTAGATTGGCAGGGGACTATTGCTGACATGAATGAAGTTGATGCGTGTCTCTTGAATGCCAGGAGAATCGGACATGGGTACACCATCAACAAACACCCCTTGGTTCTTGAGAAGATGAGAGCTAAGGGCCTTGCTATCGAAGTCAATCCAATATCAAATCAGGTAAGATATACAAACCAATACATTTTTAATTTTGTCAAGCAAATATGTAGATATATGGCAAAGGACTATTTCGGACATGAATGAAGTCAATGGCATATGTGGAGTTGTTGTGGCACAATTGGATAGGCGTTTGACTGCAAAGCATGGTAGCCAAGTTTGATGTGTCCTTCAGCAAGGCACTTAGGGTGTTATTATAATATTTGTCCTAAATATCTTCCTACGTTCTTCCTACGTCAGGAAGTTAGGAAGTGCTTCGGAAGTGCAAAATTGGTATTCCAATATGTTGACTTAGGAAGATCTTAATGCAAATTAGTAAGCTTTTGGCACGCCCACAAGGCAGCTGTGAGCCAATGACTGATGTTGTTTCATTTACAAGCATCCAATCAGAAAGGAGAGTGAAGCCATAGTAACTATCATTAAAGACACTTTGCGTAAAAGCTGTGCAAATGCACTTGCTGTATTGTCCTTGATCTGCGCCATGAAAGTGCAGTGCGCGTTATTTATATGCGCTTATGTAATGGCCACCGATTTTGTAGGTCACTGCTATGTTTTGTACACAACGAATGGGAGTTAGGAAAGGGGTCATGCTGTCCTAGAAACTTTCCTAGAAATTCCTTCTTACTTCTCCCTAAGTTGCTAATTTGCATACATTTGCATATTTTCCTAAGTTCTTGCCTAAAAAGTTAGGAAGTGACTTAGGAGGATATTTAGGAAGTATATTGGAATACCACTTAGGACAAAATCATGACTGAGGAAGAAATTTTGACTTAGGACAAATTTTAGAATACCACCCTTAGTCCACATTGCTGCTCCCCACCCGCTCGCAATAATGGGTACTTAATTGGCATGAATTGATAATAATGATAAATAAAGCATGAGTGCACTGTAAAATAGCACCTTCTAGAATGCTCCCTATCGATGGGAGAGAGTGCACAGTAAATGCTAGATAAATTGCAGATGTTTATCCAATGGCCAAGTTAAAAATAATATTGAGTGCAGGTCCCTCTTAGAGAACAGTGCAAAACGCACTGAAGAAGGCTATAACCTGTATAAATGTCAGGAGAGTCGGACTTATTACACCATCAACAAACACCCCTTGGTTCTGGAGAAGATGAGAGCTAAGGGCCTTGATATTGAAGTCAATCCAATATCAAATCAGGTAATAAACTTGTTCCTAATCACTTTCTTCAAGTATCTAGATTTCTAATTATTTGCACATTTTTCCAAAAAGATAATATATAGGACCCACCAGGTTCCCGTAGGGCAAACTGAAAGGCATATAAATGCCAATGAGATAAATACCATATCAAGTAAATCAAGCAGAAGACAGGAGGTAATTAAGACAGGAAGTATTAAGATGGCAAGTTTAACTTTTATTGTGCTGCATAATCTTTGGATCGAGGCTTAACCCTAACCAGGGGGGGGGGTGGAATTCACCCCCCCTCGACTTTTCGCCCGATAATTCTGCAACGCGCGCAGATATTGCCGCGCGACTTTATGAGTTTTTTCATTAAAGTCTTGCGCAACTTTTGAGACCAAATTTGAGACGACCGGGTATACCGTTCTAAAGTCACGTGACCTTTTGTAAGTGAGCGTCGGCCCGAAAATCGCTACATTTTGTGATTTGTGTACAAATCCTATGGAAATTGATTTTTTCATAGAATAGACAAAACCTTCATTATTTTTCATTCTAATCACTGCAATCATTTAATTTTGGGCTAAAAATTGTTGGATAATGGTCAATAATTTATTCCATGAAAAAAAACAATAAAAAAACAAAAGTAAAAAAACAAAGAAATACATAAGAAATTCCAAAAACAAAGAAATACATAAGAAATTCCAAAAACAAAGATATGCATGGGAAAAATTTTGGCTGTCGCAATTTTTAATGTTCAAAACCTGTTAATTAAGTCAAAAAGAATATTCATGGACAAAATTAGCATAATCTGAGCAATATTTAGTGATTTCCAGACAAAAAGGGGATTTTTGCATAAATTTGCATAATTAATTAAAATGTGATTATTTAAAAAAATAATGATGCAATCTTGTAGATTATGTTGCAAGCTATCTGCGTGCCAAATTTTGTGGGGGTGGAATCCACCCCCCCCCCCCCCCCCCCCCCCCCCCGGGCCAGAGCATAGCCAAAATAACCCGGCCTGGTCAGGGTTAAGAAGAGGTATCCTGGCTAGTATCGCTCAATCAGGTTAACTCCCGGGTAGAAGACACGATCCATATGTATTTCTTAAATTGACCAATCTTTCTTTCACTTAATCCGTCATTAGGTGCTTGCCCTGGTGCATGATCTACGCAACCATGTTGCTGCCTCCCTCATCGCGGATAACTTCCCGCTTGTCATCTCCTCTGACAATTGTAACACCTGGGGGGCTGCCCCACTGTCACATGACTACTACATGGCGTTCATGGGAATGTCGGGCAAGGACGTGGGTTTGACCCTGCTCAAGCAGCTCGCACTCAACACATTTAAGTAAGTCAATTCAAGATTTTGTTTCATCTATCATAACATTTTATTTTTTTTAATAACTAGCTGGTGGTGGTTAGGGGCGTTGCTCTTGTCACATGATAGTACATGGCGTTCATGACCATGTCAGGCAAGGACATTGGTTTGACGCTGCTCAAGCAACTTAATTGCCCTCAACACATTTAAGTAAGTAGATTCAAAATTGTATTTTATCTATTATAAAAAACAGTTCAAACATAATTAACTAGCTGGTGGTGGTTATAGGGGCGTTTCCTCTGTCATATGACTTATACATGGCGTTCATGGCCATGTCAGGCAAGGACGTGGGTTTGATGCTGCTCAAGCAACTTGCACTCAACACATTTAAGTAAGTCAACATTTTGCTTCATCTATAAAAACAGTTCAATCAAAATTATCTAGCTGGTGGTGGTTATAGGAGCATAATTGTAGCAAGCCACAATAACCTGAATTTGTTCTTGTTAAATGTTGCTACAGGTACAGTGCTATGACAAAGCAGGAAAAGGCCGGTGCAATCAACCTATGGCAAGCCAAGTGGGACAAATTCATTGATGAGATCATTCTGAAGTATGGTGCCTGTGAAGGTGCACGATGTGAAGCCATTTGATACACAGGATTCACAAAGATTCAAGTTGAAAGTAAATGGTATGATAAGTTGGAAGTAAAACTATGGTAGGCTTTTTGTATCCTTGTATTAAATATAACCAGGGGGTGTATTCTGAAAATCGTCTTATCTTTTGTATTATCTTTTGTCATAAGTCCATAAGATAATACACCGCTAAAATTGTCATAAATCGGTATTCTGAAAATTGTCTTAAGGGCATCATATCTTTCCCTGACCACGCCCATTAGTGCTGAGTTAACCAATCAAAATTGTTGTTACAAAATGTTTATATGCCCCCTCAGCCAATCAAAGTGGGTTAAATTGCGTATGCGTCGCATTTTCTTTAAATGCGCGCATCTAACTAGCTTTGCGCACACGTAGAATTTTCAATCAAAGTTCAAGAAATTTATATATTTTGGTCAAAGAGTATTTTTGTAAGAATGGGATTTTCATATGGTTATATTTTCAATGGAATTTTCTCCCTCTCACTCTTATTTTCTAACTTTTTCGCACGTACACACACCTATACACACAACAAACATAGGGAGCTCTTTAAAATCTCAAATAATTGTCTTTAAATATGTTTAAACAAGATATAAGAAAAGGAAAATACTGCCCCATAGCTGTCTCGGCATATGAGTAGAATTTATGATAATTTCATGATGAGATGAAAGATAAGAGAGTTTTCAGAATACACATTTTCCACCTCTGCTTGCGCGAACGCGCTTATCAATAATGCGTGGCAAGGCGCGCCAGCTAATAGAGGTTAACAAACTTTCAGAGATAATACAAAAGATATGAGAGTTTTCAGAATACCGGTTTTGTCATAAGCCTAAGATAATACGATATTAGGGAAAAGACGATTTTCAGAATACACCCCCTGGGTTCATAGAGGGCTTGGAAAACCTGGAAAGTCATGGAATTTGACTTTTTATGTTTTTCAGGCCTTGAAAGTCAGGGCAAAGTTGTACAAATTTTCTCTTGGTCATGGAAAGTCATTGAATTTCATTTTGTCTGCATTTCTTCAGCGCTGGAATACAATCAATTTGCTACAAAAAGAACTGAACGACGTCTGAGAACCTTGTTCACCGAGATGGAAAGTCATGGAAAAGTCATGGAACTTGACTTGAAAGTAATAATTACTAATCCAAAAGGAAATTGAACCAATATTTTAAATCTTCTCAATTATAGAAAATATTGAGGATTTTTGTTTTAATGTCGCGTTTAGATCTAAAGCATCAAATAGTTTTTGATTAAGTCTAACTTCAAATTAAATTTCAACTTAAAATCTTTGTGAAACACCCCCTAGCTAGTTGTCTAGATCTTTATACATCTTATGAAGGAGTCTTATTTTTCGGTTCTCCAGGCATAAAAGAGCTAGAAATATTTTGTTTCTAAACAGTATATTTCATCATGAAATCACTACGTACATTACTCTTTGTGCCTTACTATACAGGATATTTGTGAGAAATTTGTTACTTAATTCTGATATTCATTATTTTCATTAAGATTATTTTTCCTTACGGTTGCATATTGACTTGGTGGCATATATATGTAAAGGTGTATGGTTTGTACTGATATTTTCCTGCATTTCTTTATGACAAAAAAATACTGTATATGAAAATTAATTATCACTTGAAATTAATAGATTTATACATTACTAGTGTGTATCATGACAAAAGTACCCCATATCTGCACGGGGCAGTCCACTCTCCATTGACAGAGGGGTATCAAACGCAACTTCTGAAAATTACCTTAAACAAGTAATCGTAGGAGACAAAAAAAAGTATACCCTAAACAGGTGCAATCAATATTATTGAGGTCCCTCGTCTACCGCTTCATCGACCACAACGTCTACCATTTCACCAGCCACGACGTCTACTGCTTCATTAGGCACAACGTCAGCCTCGTCATCGGGCAAAACATCTACCTCGTCATCGGGCACACCATCTACCTCGTCATCGGGCACAACGTCTACCGCTTCATCAGGCGTAACTTCTACCACTCCATCAGGCGCAATGTCTACCGCTTCATCAGGCGCAACTTCTACCACTCCATCAGGCGCAGCGTCTACCGTTTCACCAGGCACGACGTCTATCACTTCATCAGGCGCAACGTCTACCACTTCATCAGGCACAACGTCTACCGCTTCATCAGGCGCAACGTCTACCACTCCATCAGGCGCAACGTCTACCATTCATCAGGCGCAACGTCTACCGCTTCATCAGGCAAAACATCTACCATTTCATCAGGCGCAACATCTACCACTCCATCAGGCGCAACGTCTACCGCTTCATCAGGCGCAACGTCTACCGCTTCATCAGGCGCAACGTCTACCGCTTCATCAGGCGCAACGTCTACCGCTTCATCAGGCGCAACATCTACCTCGTCATCGGGCTCACCATCTACCTCGTCATCGAGCAAAACATCTACCACTCCATCAGGCGCAACGTCTACCGCTTCATCAGGCGCAACGTATACCGCTTCATCAGGCGCAACGTCTACCGCTTCATCAGGCGCAACGTCTACCTCGTCATCGAGCAAAACATCTACCTCGTCATCGAGCAAAACATCTACCTCGTCATCGGGCACACCATCTACCTCGTCATCGGGTACAACGTCTACCGCTTCATCAGGCGCATCGTCTACCGCTTCATCAGGCGCAACATCTACCGCTTCATCAGGCGCAATGTCTACCACTCCATCAGGCGCAACGTTTACCACTCCATCAGGCGCAACGTCTACCGCTTCATCAGGCGCAACGTCTACCGCTTCATCAGGCGCAACATCTACCTCGTCATCGGGCTCACCATCTACCTCGTCATCAAGCAAAACATCTACCTCGTCATCGGGCACACCATCTACCTCGTCATCGGTTAAAGTTAAAGTTAAAGTCTTTCCCGTACCAATGTTGGCACATAAGGCGGCGCCTATCTCCGTTTCAATAGCCCTAGGCCACACGTCTACTAAATGTAGCAAAAGTTACAGAAGGGGGCTAGTCCTCTGGTAACAGGCGCATCGTCTACCTCGTCATCGGGTACAACGTCTACCACTTCGCGGCGCATCGTCTATCGCTTCATCAGGCGCAACGTCTACCGCTTCATCAGGCGCAATGTCTACCACTCCATCAGGCGCAACGTCTACCACTCCATCAGGCGCAACGTCTACCGCTTCATCAGGCGCAACGTCTACCGCTTCATCAGGCGCAACATCTACCTCGTCATGGGGCTCACCATCTACCTCGTCATCGAGCAAAACATCTACCTCGTCATCGGGCACACCATCTACCTCGTCATCGGGTACAACGTCTACCGCTTCATCAGGCGCAATGTCTACCGATTCATCAGGCGCAATGTCTACCACTCCATCAGGCACGACGTCTACTGCTTCATCAGGCGCAACGTCTACCACTTCACTGGCCACCACCTCTACCACTTCGCCAGGCACCACGTCTACCGCTTCACCAGGCACAATGTCTACCTCGTCATCGGTCTACCTTGCATCACCTGGCGTCTATGACGTCATTCATGGTATAGCATTTACTATACCATGAATGACGTCACGCATAGCACATTTTTCTCCATGGGCATTACTATGTTTGGTCACATGACGCTATGTAGACCAATCACTGAACAGGATTTCATTCATGTAGGATACATTTGAAACACACGCTTGAAAACACAAGCTATTTGAAAATACTCTTCAGATAAATTTACAAGAATTTAATCTAATAAGTGCAATATTTATTTTGGAATATGGTATGTTCTTGACATTTTTTGTTTTTACATATGAACTCTTTAAATAAACGTACAACTTTTTTGTAATAGTTCTTGTCCACGGTGCCATAGTTACTGATACAGAGTTTTCACAGTATGAGTAACAATCAGGGTTTTCATTGTTTCTAAAAAATATTGTACATAATTTGTATTACTATGTGTACTGTATTATACAAACCAGTGGCGTAGACAGGTTCTTACACCTGGGGGGGATGATTTGCCGTTCACCGGACCAAGACCAAATTGTTCGCGGCCGAGACCACCTGCTGAAATATTTCGAGACCAAGACAATTGCTTGAAAGTTCTCTCAGTGGGGGGGGGGGGGGGGGGGGGGGGGATTAGATGTTAAGATGGTCGTGCGTAACCAGGCGGGCCGAAAGCAGTTTTGGATTTGGGGGGGGGGGGCAAAACCTATGGGGTCTCACGATTTTGTGTGTAGGGGCTCATGCTCAACCACACTTACAGTGCTGCCAACTTTGAGCCAGATGTGAGAGTGAGACATTGCAAGGAGTAAAGCGACCAAGTCCGAGGGAGCGTATGTCTGAGCGGGGGGAGGGTGTGGGTGTCCCCCCTCCCACTTTAGGGAGATTTTGCATTTTAGGACTTGAAATTGTGCAATCTGGTGCTTACCTAGATAGGAAATTCGGGCTTAACATTGACTGTATCTGGGAAAGCGTGTTATGATTTGATCGACCAGAAATTTTAAATATATTTTCACGAAGAAAACAAATAATTGACACACTTTATAAATATGAAGCCCAACACAGGGAGCGAAGTGACTGAGCGGGGGGAAGGTCCCGCGGTAAGAAGCTTTTGCATTTTTTGACTTGATATTGTGCAATCTGGTGCTTACCTAGATAGGAAATTCGTGCTTAACATTGACTGTATCTGGGCAAGCGTGTTATGTTTGATCGACCAGATATTTTTAATATATTTTCACGAAGAAAACAAATAATTGACACACTTATGAATATGTACCCCAACACAAACACAAATATTGTATTCATATTAAGCGTCATACACAGTTTGAACATCACCATGCCACATTATGTATGATCCAACAACTTAGCCTATTGCCAAGAATGAGTCCCGAGGGGCGAAGCTCCCCGAGGGCTGGGGCAGAGCCACATGGGAGGGTTTGGGAGTGGGTATCCCCTCCCACGGAGAAGATTTTGCATTTATATATATATATATATATATATACTTGAAATGGTGCAATTTGGTGCACGTCACACAAGCAGCCAGAGCAATGCCAGCCTACACTGGAACTACGTGGCCCGGTATACAAAACAAAATACTCACCCCAGACCATACGCAAGTTACTCATTAAACTGAGATCATCTGTTCGCACGCGAAGCGCGCAGCGAAAATTGAAAGTGGATGTATAAATTACTTGTTTAACATTAGAATTAACGTTAGAATTAAAGTCTTAGCTCATACAACTAATGTTTTCTTTCCCACTCATATACAGATACACACAAACACAAATATATCCTTCGCTAAAACCTGGGGGGATGATTGTACATGTCATCCCCCCACCTTGTGAGGTGGGGGGATGCATCCCCCTCATCCCCCCGCTGTCTACGCCCCTGATAAAAACGGTGCTATTGCTTTTATTCTTCTGCCGTAATTCTGTATGAATTTCTACCTCTATTGTGTACTAAATTGGTATATTTTTGAAAAAAAGGTGCTATAATATTTTGTATTGTTATACTGAAACAAATAATGTTATTGTTGGTTATATATATACTGGCATGTACATGTATATGTATATGGTATTTGCATTGAAATCATTTCAATTGTTTTACTGAAATGTTTTGTACTTGATGTTATCATTGATTTACTAAATTTGTATATACACGTGAGGGAAAAAAGAGTGAATTTGGTTTTTAATTTGTTCTGAAATAGTTATAATTGTTATACTGAAATGTTATAATGATTTATATTATTGGTATAATAAATTGGTGTATACATAGCTATATAAGGATCCTATTGGTTTTATTTTAATGTATATCATTGCACAGTTGCAAATAAATTGGCATATAAAAATGGATGCTACGAGTATGAATTGGTATAGTGAAATATTATGTCGTTTTATATTATCAGTGGTATATATATGTACATAATATATGTACTCGAACCAAAAAATCAGTCTCGATTTTGGCAAAGGTTGTTACCGCTCCATTCAAATATGACATCATGTTTATGAGAAGGAACCCCACACCACGAAGTCTGTTATTTCTGACTAATGACAAATATGCTATTCATTGGTTTAAAGGGATAGTTGAGTTTTGGTATAGAGGGCGCTACACAAAATAATTTTGTTGTGAGATAATGAAAAACTAAGTGTCAAAATCGAAAGAGCATGCAATTGTAATGGCAGAATAAACTTTATTTGATCAAAATCGGTTCAGAAATGGCTGAAATATCCATAAACATAACCATTTGTAATAATTGTGGGGCCCCACATTTATTCGATAATTTTGAACCTGCAGCCATTAAACAAATTTTAAAAATGCTTCCTCTTTTAAAAAATTTACAAAAGAGGTTTTTAAATAGTTGTTGATTATCCCTCTATCTAATCACTATTTCAGCAAAATATCACATGCACAATGCTTTATTAAAAATGGTTGAAACCGATGAGTGTTTAGAGAGCGCCCTCTTGAGTTTGAATGGCTCTTTTTGAATGATAACAGGCTCTTTGCTTAGTTATTTGTAATGTTTTATTCCTTTCGAGCATGGTGGAGTTATAACTATTAGTTTGTAATCTAATGGTGCAGGTTTTGGTTACTAATATTCAGTTTGACCAAAACTGTACTCTCTTTACCAGAACTCAACTATCCCTGATATAGGGATTTTTATAATCGTTGATGCACTTATTAAATTGGGATATGAAAAGGATGTTCAATTTAATGAAATGATCGATGCATATACCACCCATCAGGATATCAGTTGGTGTACATGTTTCCTCCAAAACATATCAAAGACTTTTTATTTGTATTATTTTTTTATACAAATAACCTGATGTTGATAAGGATGGTGATGATGATGGGTGGTACAATGATGCATTATGGGCTTCCTAATTTGCTCATCCAAATTAATATGGGTCACATACCTGCAATTATATGCATGTACTGCTATTGATGATGATGTGGTAATGATGATGATGATGATGATGATACGATGATGATGGCGTTGATGATATTGATAATGATGACGATCTGATGATGATATGATGATGATGGCGATGATGATATTGATAATGACGATCTGATGATGACGATACAAGATGATGGCGATGATGATGACGATCTGATGATGATACGATGATGATGATGGCGATGATGATGATATTGATAATGATCGATGACGATGATGATGATGATGGCGATGATGATGATATGATTGATGATGATATGAGGAGGATGATGAAGATGACTACGGCGATGATGATGATAATTGATAATGATGATGATGATATGATGATGATGGCGATGATGATGATGATATTGACAATGATGATGATGATATGATGATATGATGATGATGATGATTAAGAATGAAAATGGTCGATGCTAGAAGATGGATTTCAAATCTCGCACGTTATCCCAGGGAGGTAGTATTTTGGCTCTTATTTCCCTGCTATATAAGACAAACACCCTTGCAATTTTAGTCATGCGGGCTAACTGCAGAGTGCAGATGCAGTGCAGTGTGCAAGACACATGTCCTCGGGCTTCAAGGGAATTTCCCCGATTACGTCACTTTGTTTACCCGACCGAACGAATCCGCTCCGGTTTGCCCGCGCCGCCTATACAGCGCCTGCCGCCGGTGATCAGTTACCCGGGGTCAGTTCAGGCGCAAGGTCTAAGTCTTAGGTATAGGAAAAGACCGTCATATTGTACAAAGTTCAAGACGAAAGCTTAATAGACACTCGGTGAGTCCAAATTTGTTTACATCGAATTACAGTATTTGGAGGACTAAATATCGTGGTGATCGCATAAAGACAAAAAACTAAGAAGGAGTTTCTTGTCTCGATGCAATGTGCGCCCATGCAGTAACACCAAAGATCTGTATGTAGGATCTTTGGTAACACACGTAACTCTATAGAGAACGCTAGCGCGAAGCGCTTCGCGCGATCGCGCTAGCGTTTTCTCGAGTTACACACGCTGAGCTGAACGTAAACGGAACCCACTGAATTGAACCATATATATAGTTCAGATAATCATTATGTAGATCGTGTTATGTGTCGTAATATAGTCAGCTGTGCTGGTGCCGTAATTGCATGGCAACCTACCAGGACTATTTACAATACTTTGTAGATGTGCATGGCAATGGAATTATTAATGATGACATGTTTTATTATTAATAAACATGTCATCATTAAATTATAATTCCACTGCCATGCACATCTACAAAGTTTTGTAAATAGTCCTGGTAAAGCTAAAGGGGACCACCAGACAAAGAACAACAGATAATTATATGTTTTGGTACCGTTTTGTGATATCAAATAGATACCTAGTAACACTTTGCAAAGGGTTGTGTAATTCATAAACAATTAATACCACCACTATTACGGAACCATTATTATTTCATAGTTCCGTACGCGCCAAACATTTGCGAGTGCGCCAATTCTATTCACGCGTACGTTTGGAGACGATAGAATTATCCCGGACGATTCGTTCGCTCTGGACAGCGGTAATCTTCGTACATGCAGACCCATGAACGCATGCTTTAGAATGGTGATGCATATTATTTTTTTTCTTTCTGGGAACATATTTTTCTGAATTTGTTGATGGAATGGTCTACTAAAAATGTTACCTTTCATTTATAAGAATAATATTTTTGGGTGGTGGCCGTACCCTTTAAAGTGGACTTCCATACGATTTCAAGCTTCTAGTTCAATAAACACAATTTTGTATGAAAAAAGTATGATTGTGGGTTCTTATAATTGGTTTTGAAATTTTATAATGACACAAATTCGCGAGCGAGCTTGTTCTATCCCACAATGCACCAATTTGTGACGTGCGACCCTCACTATGCGCCTATCTATGTTTTTACACTGCAGCGAATGTGTTCTTTTGATCGGACCAATACAATGCTCGATCATGAATAGTTTAGTCCACGCTGCGCCACATCTACACTGTACAGTGGTTCTGGGGGAACCATTTACCTTACACTAGTGCTAATCGCGGTCGAAGCAACTTTTACGTTTTTTCTCTCTCACATACCTTCTCTTTCTCACTTCTTTTGCGCTCCAGCAATACTTGAATGGATTGTGCCACTTTTTTATTATTTGTTATTATATAAATGTGAATACAATACGTTCTGCTATACTCGCCAAATCTGCATTTTCAGCGGGAAAATTTTGTGAGTCCGGCTTCCTTCGGGAATTGGCAGGAAATGGCCGCGTACACACGCCACCTATGGCTGGCTATGGCATAACATATCGCGCGGTACGGTAGCTCTATATCGATATCATGTAATCATGAAAGTTCGTTTACTAGTCTTTTACAAAGCGTACTTGAATGTATGTTGGTAGCAGAGCGTGATGACAGGCTTCACATAATTACGGCGTTAATAGTCAACGTCTTGATGGAAGATCAACATCCGATCTCGAATGGTCAACACTCGAAGAGACCAGCGTCACGTAACTAACATCGCCAGGCAATGCATTGTCTCGCATGTACGTAATTGTGGCGTAGAGAGCGCACTCTGACTCGGACCAGAAAAATACTGAGTCGCCATTATAACACAGGAAGCATGCTAGAAAGAGGCTGGATACGTTGATGTATCTACGAAAATGGGCTAATTTCTACCTTTTTGCCAATATTTTCCCAAATTAAAGTGCCATCAGGAGTAAAATAGTGAGTTAATGCAATCAACATGTTTCTTAGAGTATGAATGTGAAGCATAATTTTCATGCTTTGGTTGTGTAAACTTAACATAATTTTCGGAAGATGTAGTGCATGGTTCCCTTACGTTCATACCACGTATGAATGGCAATGAGTGTATGTGTGCGCTGCGCCAGTGACCGTGCCTTTGAGCATTACTGCATTGTTGAACCATTTGAAAATACTTGCCTGCCCGATAAAATTGTAACACGTTTGGCTTTCATTGGAATTTGAATACATTTCTGTAAACGTGGTTATTGAATTTGCTGGCTATGCATGACCTGCTATTATGAATGACACATGCAGTGATCACAATGCAGTGGCACCGGATTCAAGCCTACTCAAGAAATTGAGCAAAGTGAGGGTGCTACGTAAGGGTCTCATGATTGTGTGCGGTAAATTTAATTATTTCCTCAGAGTTAATGACATTAGAACAATCTCTTAGAAATCAACCAAAGTGAGTAAAATCCTGAAAATATTCAAGCACATCCCTAGATAGATTCATTTCCAATATACTGTATTTGTTTTAAAATCGTCCGGAACTCTCCTTTAAAGGGTTACAAAAAAAGTTAAAGTCCTTCCCGTGCCAATGTTAGCACATAAGGCGGCGCCTATCTCCGATTCATCAGCCCTATTGGCCACAGCTCTACTAAATGTAGCGATAGCTACAGAAGGGGGCCAGTCCTCTGGTAACTCGTGTGATTAACTTTCCCTTCTCCATTCTATAAATGCCGAGGCCGAGCGCCTGGCTAGAAGGCAGAAGGTACCATTTTTAAAGTCTTTGGTATGACCCGGTCTGGGTTCGAACCCAGGACCTCCCGTGCATGAGGCGGACACTCTAACCGCTAAGCCACCATGCTCGGTACCCTTTAAAGGGTACCACCACCAAAAAATAATATTCTTATAAATGAAAGGTAACATCTTTAGTAGTCCATTCCATCAACAAGTTCACAAAAATATGTTTTAAAAAAGAAAAATAGAATAGGAAAACGCATCACCATTCTAAAGCATGCGTTCATGGGTCTGCATGTGCGAAGACTGCTTTGTCCAGAGCGAACGAATCGTCCGAGATTATATTGTCTACAAACGTACGTGTGAATAGCATTGGCTCACTCGCAAATGTTTGGCCCGTACGGAACCAGGAAATAATAGTGGTTCCGTAAGTAGTTCTAATTAATTGTTTTGTTTATGAATTTTTAGAACAAGGTAAAAACATGTGTACGTGGTGTAAAATATAATCATCGTATCATCAGAATCACCCAACACACATGCAATTACAACTTCCTATTTTTATTTATCCACTCGGAATCAAGGTACAGCTAAGAAAACAATGTAAACGAGATATTCCCTTTTCGTAAGTTTAATATTATAAAGATCATTGCGCAAGGTAGTCAGCAAATCAAATGGATAGTATGAATCATGGGCGTAAATACTTACGTAACACCTATTCATCAGGGGGGGATGAATGAATACATCATCCCCCCCTGTTGAATGAGTATCAATGACAGATTTACGCCCATGGTATGAATACTATTGAATAGATATAGAATACATAATTACAATTGCAGACGATCAGAGGAATATTATCATAATCGTAATACCCTGGCAAAGGCAATAAATGTAAAGACAGAAAGAATCATGATAAGACTAAGCTTCGGTGGCAATAACAGACAGAGGAGTGTTATCATGACTGAAATGTAAAACGGCCAACCGAGGCTGCATAATCATGAAACTTAATGATCATCATAACATAAGACATAAGATAATAAGCACGATATTGAAATGTGATAGCATTATGATAAAACGAATCATATGACTGAGTTCACACGCACAATAAAATGAATGCTTAAGCTATCGAATCGATGATGATAAGAAAATAAAAGTCCGAGTCCAGTTCAGCGAACGACTGAAAGCGAAGGACGCGACGGACGATGATCGAAGCTAGAAGAGTGAAAATGAAGCGAAGTTGAAGAAAGCGAAGCACAGAAACGAAGGTGAGGCGAAAAGGGCGTCTCGACGATGACCGGAGACTTGATGATGGAACGCGCTCCGAGGTGGGCCTGAAGAGGCACGAAGGCGTGGAGAACGACGAAGAAAACATTCAGGAAACTGATCGTAAAAATGGTTTACAATCAGACAGTTCGGGAACGATGACGCAAACGATGTTGAAGAATCAGGAAAATGTCAATAGTGATGGACGATCGCAACGAAGGTTTTAGATCGTAAAAAATGTTTGATTATGAAGACGACGACTATGAAAATTACGAGTAAACTGCATGACAAGATGTCGACGTGACATTGTCAATGATGATGAACGTTTCGAAGGTTCGAAAGTGTATGAAAATACAATGGTAGACGAAATGGAATGAGTCGGACGATGAGATCAAAACGATTAACAATAGCGATGAACAATACGCGACAGGACGTGACGAACAATCACCGTGACAGAAGATGGAAATATAGAGCGACTGAAGAATTTAGAGTGCGCCAAGCCTTTTATACGGCTCCGGACGCCTAAATGAAGTGCACGAAACAACCAATCAAAATGAAGCGTTGACGGACAGCGCAATTAACGGCGCCTACATAAAATGGCACAATTGACAAAAATGTGCTAATTACATTAAAGTCATACCTGTAAAGTGTCCAAATCCACGAAAATTACTTGGAGCTTCCTCGTTTCTCTTCTACCGTGTTGTTTAGCTTATGGTAAGAGAAGAATAAAATAGGGTTTGATTTTTTCAAATGTCCCTTTAGTATGAAGATAATTATCATTGAAAATCATTATTTCCAAAGCGTTAATCAACGCAATTGAAAAAAGTACAATTGTCTCAGCTGAGAACGTCCGCATGCAGCACCCGTGAGCACATTCCGGAGATTGAACTTTGAGCCGAGCGAGTTCAAATTCCATGAATTATGTACTACGTGTGTAAAAATACACGGGTGCGAATATCTCAAACGGATCATTCATTACTGTGACAAAAGTATGGCAGACCATCAGTATTCGGTGATAAAATATGAACTCAATATTCGTTTTTTTCACTAGGTAAACAGTGTTCGTTTTCTTTCAAACTTTCACAAATCTTTCAATTGTATTTTAGAATGATATTGATATAGGATTGAAGTCTCAAATGTCATTTTGTGCAATATCTGACACTTTACAGGGATCACTTTAATTTATTTACAAATTTACAATATTCGCATATACTTTCAGAAATTAAAAGTACGGTAAAATAATGGCATGAATAATTATGTACAAATTGACAATAAAAGATTGTGCTCAATACGAAAGCACAACATAAAAAATGCGATGTTTGTAATGAGAAAACAAGACAAACATAATATCAATACAAAACAAATGCGGCAATTTGCGAGGTTGAATGTAGGTCAAGCGCAGACGCTACAAATTAACAACTCTTTGCAAAATGTTGGGTATCTATTTGATATCACAAAATGGTACCAATACATATAATTATATGTTGTTCTTTGCCTGGTGGTCCCCTTTAAGTTATATCTGCAATATTCCCAATTTAGTTTTTAATTTTATCATTATACTAGTAACCACTCTGGCATATAGGGGGGGGGGGGGGGGGTGATCTATTCATTCATCCCCCGGCCCCCGCTGAACAATAGGTACAGTATTACGTAAGGATCTACGCCAGTGGTATAGTAACCCAGCATATTATAATAACCCGCTCTTTATTAATTGTTCTCAAAATTTTCTTGATATCACCGAAACTATATTATAGATCGTTAAGTCCATAAACAAATCAACAGTTTTTAATATGTGTAATATAATGATAAGTTCACCATGCGGCACCGTATTGGCACAAATATCAATTAGCTTCTATATATTCACTGTCTAGATGATCATTGGGGAAATTAAACTTCTAAACAACAAGGTCAAGTGGATTTTGCAATTCAGTTTAGCACTAAGAGGGGTAATTGTTAAAACCCATCAAGGACGGTGTCCCACATATTTGTGGGTTGGTAGTTCAACACTTCAGCAAGAAGATACAAAGTTATATGAAGTAAAAAAAGGAGAAAGCATAAATTTCTCTTTTTTTTAGAGGCCTATTTTGTTACTCTACCTGCTTTAGTTATTTTGTAATGATTTTTATTATTGCGTAGATCGCTATAATTTAGGAAAATCCTTAAATTGGCAACACATTGTGATATTTCAAAAACAGATTTTGGCGTTCAAATTGGCAAAGTCACTTCATATTTGTCTTAAATTGTAATTACTAAATATTTTCCACCTATTTTTATGTCATTAAAAGGTAGAACAAAATTAGGAGTTGCCAATTTGTAGAGGAAAATATTGATAAATTTGGCCTTAAAATAGCTCTCGTCCTTAATGGGTTAATACTCCAGTTGATATTTCTCTTCCTTTTTTTTTTTTTTTTACTTTGAGCTTGTCTGTATATTTCCATCATGGCAAGGAAATGGAACGCAAAGTTATAATTCCTCCTTGCATGCCCTTATTAATATTATCCATATGGGCTTATTTACAATAGCTGCAATACATTCAGGCCAGTGTGTCCCAATTAATGGTCGGTAAATCCCGCTCGCAATACTTGGCCCTGAGGGAAAAAAAACCTGGCTGAATAGTCTAGAAGGGTCATTCCGTCACTGGCGTGGACTAATTACACAGTTTAACGAAAATGAGTGAGCAGTCGACCGAATTCTATTAGTAAATAGTAATTCAATTGTAATTTAATATCTCGCTTTCATGTTTGTGTTTTCTTTTGCTACAGCTTGTCTGGTTTTTCATCATGGCAAGGTTATGGAATTATGCAAAGAGAATCTTTCTAGCTCTTTATGTGCTTACCATAGCTGCAATACATTCAGGACAATGCGTACCAACGGTCAGTATCAAATCCCGCTCAGAATACTTGGCAGTGAGGGAAAAACTCCTGGCAGAAGAGTCTAGGCGAGTCATTGGCGGGGACCTGGTGCTCGATGAAAAGGAGCAAGCAGTCGACCGGATCCTATTGGCCGCAAAGGGGGCGGAGTTTGAGCGCGGTTTCCATGAGCCGTTCGCCCCGGCGATCAACTTCTTGAAGGGAAGGCAGCTTGTGGAGAGCAGCGAGGTCTTTGACATCATTAGACGCATGCCGAAGGGTAAGTTGTGTTTTAATTAAGGTATAATTCTCATCATTGAAAAAATAATACACAAGTGCTCAGAGTGAATGCAAAAAAGAGCCCGCCCGCAAGTTTAATGTTCACATATACCATATATAAGATAAAAATTAATCCATGATATATGTAGCTTTAGAAAGGAAATGAGCCTGGGAGTATAAAACATTTGATTTTTCTTGCATGGATGTGAATAATTTATTACTGTGAAATTATTACATTAAAATTTCAACACCAGCTACTAGATTATTAAATTAACACATACGTATACAGACACATCATTAAGTATGGACTATGGACATTTATATTTTTTAATTCAGGTGGAATTTTACACGCTCACGAGTCGATAGCGGACATCCGATGGGTGATCGAGCACGTCACGTACAGCCCACACCTCTATTTCTGCATCTGCGATGACTACTACGAATCTCTCCACTTCAAGTTTTCCGTCCCGGCACCAGAGGATAGGATGGAAGGGTGCGTCTCTGAATGGAGACTGGTAGCTCATGCTAGGGAGGAGACGGGGGCATCAGCTTTTGATAAGATGTGAGTGTTGCTATGGTTACGAGCTCTGTTTGCTCCTCCTTTTCTTCCTAGTTACGTTCTTGTCCTTTTCTTGTTTTCATTCTCGATTCCTCTTTGAATTTTCTTCCACAGATCCTCATGTGGTCCTTCTCAAATTGCCACCTCTCTTCTTCCTCCTCTTCCTTCTCTTCCTTCTCTTCCTCCTTCTTTTCCTCCCCCTTCTCCTCCTCTTCCTCCTACTCCTTCCTCTTCTTCTTCTTCCTCCAGCTCCCATTCCTCCTCCTGCACCACCTCCTCCTCCTTCTCCTACTCCTCTTCCCCCTCCTTCTGCTCCTCCTCCACCTCCTTCTCCTCCTCCTCCTTCTCCTACTCCTCTTCCTCTGCTCCTCCTCCTCCCTTTCCACCACCTCCTCCTCCTCCTACTCCTCCTACTCCTCCTCATTATTTCCCTCCTTCCCATTTCCTCCTCTTCATTCTTTTCCTCCTTTCCATTTCCTCCTCTTCCTCTTCCTCATTCTCCTACTCCTTTACATCCTCTTCCTCTTCTTCCTCCTGCTCTTCCTCCTCCTCCTACTCCTTCCCCCTCTTCCTCCTCTTTCTCCTCCTCCTCCTCTTCCCCCTCCTTCTGCTCCTCCTCATCCTTCCTCTCCACCTTCTTTTCCTCCTCCCCATTTCCTCCTTCTCCTCCTCCTCTACCCCTCCTGTTGCTCCTCCTCGTCCTCCCACTCCACCTCCTTTTCCTCCTTTTCGTCCTCCCCATACATGTGTACAAATCAATATGGATTACTGCAGATTACCGCAGTAATTTGGAAAGTTTCTTTTGAGGCATACTGTAGGTACAATAGAACAGCTTGTGCCCATTTACCTTTTCTGCCTTGAGGCAGAGTATCACGGCCCAACAAAGTTGACCTTCTTTCTCAAATGCGTGCAGTATGCCTGCGCTACAAACTTATGTTTTTCTTCTCAAACCAGTTCAAACCAGATTTCGTCAATATTGACCACTGCTAAATTTGCATGCAAAGTGAACAGGGAAACCTGGAAGAGAACACATACGGTTTAATATTGACTGTTGAGACTTGGGACAAAGCAAAACATGGGAAATATTAATAATTGCCTGGAAAAACTACCTCGAATAGATAATAATTGATCATGTTTATACCTATGTATACAGGCTGTACCACAAGCTGACCATGTTTAACGCAGACGGGAATAATGAGTATGCGAATGGGACCATGGCGTGGCAGCGCTTTGAGCGTACACTGTGGTCAACCGTTGAACTGTATTGTACTGTGGGCCATTTCAAGTCTTTCGTGAAGCAAGTGTTGAAACAACTTGTAGACGATAATGTTCAATACTTGGAGCTTAGAACCCTGCTTCTTCCGGTAAGTAAATGAAACGTTTTTTGACAATAAAATCTAGACGCAGTGCACTCAGGAAGTGCATACTTACGCCAACACTCAAATTGTTTGCGTGTTTGCGTGACCTTGACCTTGCCCTTTGACTATTGACCTTGCAAATGTTATGGGTTCTATTCTAGATAAACACAAAGCTTCTACGAAAAATTGGTTGAGATATATGTGAAATTGTGCGCAGGAAACTGGTGACGAACAAACAAGCAAACAAACAAACAGGACCAAAAACATAACCTCCTCCGACTTCGTTGGCGGAGGTAATAAAGATGTGTCCTTTGTCATTAATTCTTTAAAATCTTATGGTATAAAGCAAATGGAAAGCAAGCATTTAAATACTTATCAATGATAAGATACTGTATACGTGGTAATTAATGTTTGCGGTGCATTAATTTTCGATTTGCAATGAGTGTGAACACTTGCTCGGCCACGAAATTAAAAATCTGCGAATGTGTTTCTGTGTCGCTCAGCGCCAAATATTAGTCGCGCGAAAATAACGTTTACAGTACTGCTTATTCCAGTAAGTATATTGGGAATTCATAAATTTTCTGTTCTTTTGATTTGTTTAATATTTGTACTTTGTATTTGTTATATATTCCTAGCTCCAGGAGCTTGATGGAACACAGCATCCACCTGAACATACACTGCAGCAGTACATAGAGGCCATAGAAGAGTTTACGAATGACCACCCGGACAGTTTTGTTGGAGCCAAGCTTATTTTTCACTCTGTAAGGTGAGAAGATATAGGAGACTTTATAGTTTCATCAAGTTATATTCATATAATTATGTTATTAATCACATTGCATCAAATACCACAATCAATTTTAGTGGTGTAGTGAAGGATGGAACGTACATGTAGTTCCTTAGCATTGTGTGCGCCCACAAGGTTGACTGTGGCTGGAATGCTCCCCAAGGAGTGGAAAACATGCACTTTGTGTGCTGGATTGATTGAAGAATGTATCTGATGACCGGGGTAATAATATAATGTAAAGCGGTAGAGATGATTATCAATCGTGATAGGTGCTATATAAATGGAGGATATTATTGGATAACCATTTGTAACCGACTGTCCTGGGTCATAAATGTTTGTGACGTGTAGGAACCATTTTTGTTCTTATCAAACAAGAAATATTCCCAGTATGTTCTAAATTATTGTAGAAATATAAACGAAGACTATAATGACAGCAATGAGCTTTTCATCTGTATTATATCTACTTAAAACCTGACGGAAATTGCTTCCATAGTACATTATCAATGTCACAGAGGGGAAGGAAAGTAAATGATTTGATGAGCCTTTGGGGTCATTAGGTCGAAGGTCACTAGGTTTGTAATAGGGAGTCAGTCTTCATGATGAAGGGGCATGCAGTATGAATGACAAAAATGACTTCAACAGCTTATAAAACCCTTGTCACATATCACTGGATAGCGTCAACGGAAGATTTTCAATCTGTCCATATGCGTTTCTTGTTCTGCGAAGGCAATGTCCGTTGTTTTATCCGGCAAAAAGATTTGTGCATGCAGCAATGGAGACAATTTTCAACACAGGAGAATTTGTTTTTGCCAAATTTCTAATTCGGTGATATGTGGCAACACCCTTAACGTCAGCTTATACCGAAAGCACAGGATCACGTGAAACCAATACCTCTCTACCACCCATGGACAGTGCATGTGACTTTAAATGCTGCTGCAATTTAATCATGCATGACGTTGATATCATTTCATAAATTTAGTCGTAGCGGACGCTCCATGCCTCATTTCTTCTCACAACTTTGGCCGTTGCAGTTTCTAAGGTTAGCGCGCACTATCACATGCGCCATTTTTTCACAGATGTAAACAACAATTCTATGCGGGGTGACGGTTTAACGAAAAAACAGGTTAATTTATACCATATCGTTGTTTCCTTTTTTTGCATAGACTGGCAGGGAACCTCTGTGGATGAGAATCTGGTCGATGCATTTCTCCTGAACACGAGTCGCATCGCCCACGGTTACGCCATCAACAAACACCCTGTTGTCCTGGAGATGTTCAAATCCAGGGGCATCGCAATTGAGATCAACCCAATCTCAAATCAGGTAATCTTTCGTTCGTGCCTCCTGTAGATTAATCTAGTATTCAAATTTAAATCTTAAAGGGATCTAGTAACTTGTTGACATGTGCAAAAAACGATAAGTGGTTGATTCAATGTATGTTGTTGTTATCTGATATGTCCACTGGGTGTTGTGTGAAAATTTCAAGTTAAATGGACTTAAATGGCCGAGTAATGAGCAAAAATGCAAAGTGACATTCACTAAGTCATTGCACTCACTTTGTACACGGTTCTGACGATCCATTGGATAGTTTGACATCTGAACACTTCAATCGTAAATATCTTTTTAACAAAAGGGAATTTTTAAAAACCGACACCTGTCCCATGCTTTTTTTTATAATAAGAATACAACAAGGTATGAGGGAACCGCTAGAATTTCAATTGGATTTTGAGGATAGGGACAATGTTATTAAGTCCCTTTCATCTTAAGGAGTGGTTGCTACAACCGGACGTGTCGAAAAGACACGTTGCCCGGGGGTGCGAGATTGGACTCTTGTGGCGTGCCCCCACTAAAGGAAGAAAACCAAATGGAGAAATAAGAGTAGAATCTAAATAAATAAATCTAAATAATTGAAATAATTAAACAAATCATCAGGTAATGAATTAGTTTGTCAATGCTAGAAATTTCCTTTTTTGCTTGGTTGCCCAGCCGGTCAAGTCAATCATGATTTTTCAAATCCAAGTGACTTGAGAGCTCAATATGATTTCCCCAAACAAAGAAAAACATTACAAATTATGTTACATTTTGCTGCCCATTTGGGCCAGTGGATCTAAGCATGAATGAAATTTGGTGGCCCGTTTTTTGGTCATGCTAGAATTTGTTTTTTTTGCCTTAAAGGTGCACCTGTAAAGTGTCTAACTCCACAAAAATTAATTTGAGCTTCCTCATTTCTCTTCTACCATGTTGTTTGGCTTATGGTAAGAGAAGAATAAAATAGGGTTAGATTTTTTTAAATGCCCCTTTAGTATGACGATACCTATCATTCAGCGGAAGAGCATTAATGAACGGTCATAAACCTCATAAACGTCATACAGTAATTTGTTGTAAAAGCTGACGCTTTTAAACCACCTTTCGTGGAGTTATACTGAATGTAAGAACTAAAAATAGTTGGACCGTCCTTTTATTCGGATTTACAAGCCTTCACCCGTGTATGGTTTCGCTCATGTTAGCTGTCAGTATAGTACGGCAAGCCCATGTTTGGCGCTCGGCCTTTGTCAGGCAGAAGGTTGTATCTCGAGTGGCGCGACACTCGAGATACGCCCTTCTGCCTGACAAAGGCCGCACTGTAATTGTTTGTTTTTTTCCCGAATGGAAAATTCTGCTTCATTGTTTGATACATTTTCTGTTTCCCGACTTTCTTGCCCCAAAGGTACTGGGTTTGGTGGGTGATCTAAGGAACCACATCGGCACTAGTCTGATAGCTGAGGGGCATCATGTCGTTATCAGTTCGGACGACCCTGCCACTTGGGGGGCACTGCCCCTGTCACATGACTACTACATGGCGTTCATGGGAATGTCGGGCAAGAACGTTGGGCTGAGTCTACTGAAACAGCTCGCACTGAACACCTTTGAGTGAGTCAAGTTATCAATACACTGCATGGTTTCTTACTTGGGATCTAACGATTGGAAGGCACATGCTTTTTTACCAATCTTGCTACAGCACGTCCAAAACCTCTCAGAAAATCTTCCAAATCATCTTTCAAAATTATATACAGCCAACGATAAGCATGATTAAATTTTAAATGCAAATATAAAAAGTATTTATTGTGATTTGAAACGTGATAACACACATTAATTTTCAAAGTACTAAGCATGCATGTCTTCCTTTCTCCTCTACCCCCCCCCCCCTTTTTTGTCCTTTTTTCTCTTGACCAGTAGGCCATAATGTGGATTTACCCTTGCTAAACCTCTGGCTTTTTGGTATTCCCCCACATTCTCATTTATTGTTCGTTTAGTAGAATTCTTTTTTTTTTATGTATAAGATTTTGTTAGTTGTAGTTGTGGTTTTGCATCAGTTTTCAGGCCCGTAGCCAGGATTTTTCAAGGGGGGGGGGGGGGGGGGGTGCGTAATTGACAAAAACCGGATCGAGACCAAACTGGGCCTAGACCTAGACCACTGGCTGAGAAAGGTGTAAGCGGTTGTGTAATAGGGGGAGGGGGTGTGGGTGTCCGAGACCATTGGTTTAGATGGTAGAGACCGGTAAAAAGTGGACCTTTCAGAATTTTTGTTTTGCCTTTTTTGGGGGAGAGGTGTACGCACCCAACGCACCACCCCCTCCCCCCCCCCCCCCCCCCCTTCTGGCTACGGCCTGGTTTTATTCATTGCATTTGTTGTTTTTAATGCAGAATGTGGAATAAAATGAAGGGGGAAAAATGAAGAAGAAAAAAAAGCCACAAAGGCACATCAGGCTGGTTAGGCTGTTACTTCCTCATCTCATCAGTAACCAATTACTCCTTGGTTTAGAGCAACATTTGATATGCAAATATGACTGCTGAAGGAGGCATGTGCCATGGTTGGGAATTGAACACACAATTCCCGCTTTGAAAGATAAATTCTGATACAGCCACAAAATAAGAATAACAATAATCCTCCATTTAAGTTGATGCAAATTATCATTCACCCAGTCACAGTAGAATAGTTGCACTGACATGTACATGTAAATGTACACAAGCAAAGTCCTTCCAACTTATTGATTCATAATTTGCAAAATTGTACATTCATTAATTAATAATTGATTCATATTTAGAGATGACACAGTTTGATATTAAGCGCTATATAAATCAAACGTATTATTATTTGTACAAATCTACATTTCTATATTCGTTTGATCAACAGATACAGTGCGATGACTGTGGCAGAAAAGGAAGCTGCTATTGAACTATGGCAAGCCAAGTGGGATGCGTTTCTGGACGAGGTCCTTGCAAGGTATGAAAAGCGTGTTGTCAATAATAGTCTTTCTTTAAGAAAACCGTTATATGATTTAGTTTTACTCTCGGTATTGTCAAAATCGTGCTGCTCGCATTGTTTTAAGGGCCAAAAGACTAGATATGGCTACTCCATTTTACACATTCTACACTGGTTCAAAAGAGAATCATGTATAAGATTGCACTATTTGTATATAAATGTACACACAATCTTACCCCTGGTTATTTGTGTACGTTATTGAAGTATTCCTAGACAAGCTAACTACAATTTATTTGTACGTTCTAGAGTAGATACTTCATTGTTGATGGTTCCAAGAACAAATTCAAAGGGTGGAGAACGTAGTTTTTATTTTGCTGGCCCTACAGTGTGGACAGTTTGCAAGCTGATTTGAGATTGTCTCCCACATAAGACATTTAAAAAAAAAATTTGAAGACATATTTTTTTTTCTGTAAATTATTGGAGAGGTTGTAAAGCGCATTGAACAGTTTTTAATTGGAAATGCGCTATATATGAAAACTAATCATTCATATCATATGTTGTTTAAAATGTGGAAAATAAATCAAATCAAATCAAAAAATTCTGTTTCTTAACAGCTATGCAGACTCTTTGGGTGATGAATTTGGGGACAATGGCACAGATGATGCAACAGTGACAACACGGAGAGAAGAGCTGTAGAAACATCACAACAAGGATGTGACAAACAGAGCAGCAACATATGTGCAACTTCAACCTCCTAAAATATTACAGAATAATCAGCAAGATGATTGTGGTCGCTACCAAGGAAGAAGAAGAAGAAGTACACATTTGTATGGATATCTTCTTCTTCTTCTTGGGTCACTACACTAGTCCCGCCCAGTACTGCACACAGGCTCTGGGCATGGTGGTTCATCGCTTCTAGGTCATCTGGGGTGCATATAGCTCGATCTGGCAGGAGTGGACAGACTAATTAACATGTATTCCATAGGTTTTTTTCCTGGCCACGTCTACTTTGTAAATGGTCACACGATGGTATGACCATTTACAGGCCATACACACAATATCATCGGAGCATGCGGTGCATACTTAATACATGGGTGACGGTTGCTCCAAGTACCGGCACCCGTGTATTGTCAATGAAATGCAGAGCGCATAGTACATGGTGCAACCGCAAACCAAACTTATTAATACATTATTGTAATGTTCATAGTCTGTTCCTGGTCACATTCACATGGCAATCTTCTATCTTTTTGAGTCACTACGCTATAGTCCTCCGCTACAGAAAATAAATGTGTGACGCAAGCTACCGGCTAGCTTGCGACTAGCTTACGGCTAGCTTGAGACGTAGCTTGCAGCAAGCTTGCGACTAGCTTGCGACTAGCTTGCAACTAGCTAGCAGCATGCTTAATAGGCGACCTTTGTTGAAATTGCGAACTTGCAGCAGTTTTTAAGTTTTTAATTTGTAATCTTCTTGAGTCACTACGCTAGTCCCTCCGTACAGTAAGTATATGTGTGTCGCAAGCTAGCGTCTAGCTTGTGCCTGGCTTGCGACTAGCTTACAGCTAGCTTGAGAGTAGCTTGCAGCAAGTTTGAGACTAGCTTGCAGCTAGCTTGTGGCTAGCTAGCAGCATGCTTAATAAGCGACCTTTGTTGAAATTGTGAGCTTGCAGCAGTTTTTAAGTTTTTAGCTCACCTGAGCCAAAGGCTCAAGTGAGCTATTGTGATCGCTTTTCGTCCGTCGTCCGTCGTCCGTCGTGCGTCGTGCGTCGTGCGTCGTCCGTCGTCCGTCGTCCGTAAACTTTTTACATTTTCATCTTCTTCTCCAGAACCAATGATCGGATTCCAACCAAACTTGGCAGGAATCATATTTAGGGGTAGAGGAACCAAAGTTGCTAAAATGGTGGGCGTGGCCCCCAGGGGGGCCCTGGGGGAGGGCACCAAATGTAAAAAATATGTAAATTTTAAACATCTTCTTCTCAAGATCCAGAAGTATGACAGACCTGATATTTCATATTTAGATGCCTCTATTGATGAAGAATGAAAGTTGTTCACAAGATTTTTGTGGGTGGTCCCATAAGGGCCCTGTGGGCGTAACAGTTTTTTGGGGGGCCCTACCATAGGAAATATACATTTTCATCTTCTTCTCCAGAATCAATGATTAGATTCCAACCAAACATGGCAGGAATCATCTTTAGGGGTAGAGGAACCAAAGTTGCTAAAATGGTGGGCGTGGCCCCTAGGGGGGCCCTGGAGGAGGGCACCAAGTGTAAAAAATATGTAAATTTTAAACATCTTCTTCTCAAGATCCAGAAGTATGACAGACCTGATATTTCATATGTAGATGCCTCTATTGATGAAGAATGAAAGTTGTTCACAAGATTTTTGTGGGTGGCCCCACAAGGGCCCTGTGGGCGTAACAGTTTTTTTTGGGGCCCTACCATAGGAAATATACATTTTCATCTTCTTCTCCAGAACCAATGATTAGATTCCAACCAAACATGGCAGGAATCATCCTTAGGGGTAGAGGAATCGAAGTTGCTAAAATGGTGGGCGTGGCCCTCAGGGGGGCCCTGGGGGAGGGCACCAAGTGTAAAAAATATGTTAATTTTAAATATCTTCTTCTCAAGATCCAGAAGTATGACAGGCCATCGCAGAATGGCCCCATAGGGTCCCTATGTGAGTGGGGTTAATATGCTGAAGTGGTCAGTGGCTGGTGAAATGTGTTAAGCTTTGTCTTATATGTGTGTCTTGTCTTTTTTTATGATTCACCCAAACATTATGGTAAATCATAATGTTAGGTACAGGGGATCAAAAGTTATTGATTAAATAGTACATCACATTATAGATTTTGGCATGATTTCAACTGATTTCATATCTTCTGAGGGTGCCAGAGAGAACATGCGCCAGATGTGAATTGATTGACCTCAGGTGAGCGTCGTGCCCCCCTGGGGCTCTTGTTTATTTTTAATCTTCTTGAGTCACTACGCTGTAGACCCTCCATACATAAAGTATATGTGTGTCGCAAGCTAGCGTCTAGCTTGTGGCTAGCCTACAGGTAGCTTGCGACTAGCTTGAGAGTAGCTTACAGGTAGCTTGCGACTAGCTTGAGACTTGCTTACAGCAAGCTAGCAATATGATTAATAGGCGGATCTTTGCTGAAATTGTGTGTCAGTTAACGTGTAGGAATAGTCTGCAAGCTTAATTTCAGCAGAGATCCCCTATTAAGCTTGCAGCAAGCTAGCAGCAAGCTAGCCACAAGCTTGCAACACAATTAGATTTTTGAAGGGGCTGTCCAGTACTGCACTCATGCAGGCTCTGGCAGGGCGGTTCACGGCCGGCTTCAAGGTCATCTTTGGTGCATGGCGGATGGTGGTTTTGTGACACAATCTGTAGCCCGTTTCATTGTAACTAGTAGGTCAATAGCCAATCAGCATTGAGCATTGCAGCTGTTGCCATGGTAGTTACAGTAATTGGACACCTACAACGATAGCAAAAGTTTTATGAAATGGGGCCCTGGTTGGTGTTTGACTCCTAAACACAGGGCCCCTGAGTTAGAAACCGGTTGATGCCCCAGCATTTTTGTTTGTCTTTCAGCCATATATTTTAATCTGCATTAATTGCTACTCAGGAGTATATGTGTGAAGCAATAAGTGCGTGTGTGGACAAATTCTTTCATATTTTTTTTGCCAGATTTAAATTTGTTTTACTTGTCCATTTAGAAATATTTTGTTTGCCTTGAAAGTAATCTCTCAGGTTATCTCATTATCTTCAGGTACATACATGTATTATGCATGTAAGGTGATGGTGTGTTTTGGGTTATTCGTACTGATGAGAGAATTAACAATTTAATCCTGTCATTTTAAGTTGAAATAATCAGTATTTTTGAGGCTACTACATGCATTTTGAAAACGTATGATCCCGATTGAATTAATACCAAATTTACATGTGCATGTAATTACTGTATATCAAGTGCCGAGCCCTGGTTTTACACATTGGGGAAGGCACCATTCATCTGTTCTTGATATGCATGTACATGTATGTAGTGACCGGCTATAGCAAAACCCTGCACTTGTCGGTAAAAATCAAAATGTAGATTTTCAAACCATTAGAAAGGCCTCATCACAAGCTTTCATTTTATGAATTGTTCTAACAAATTGGTTAATAATTGGCGAAGATATGATTGTTTCAATTTTACAATCATAAGTCTTTTCCACACATTATGTGAATTTAAACTGCCAATTTCTTTAAAACATGAATTACCGACAAGTGCAGGGTTTTGCTATAGCCAGTCACATATTATAAATGTAAGAACTATGTGTATCAGTCGTGTATTAGCAAGTTACATGTACATGTATCTTATGTGTGGCCTGTTACCAAGAAACCGTTATAAAGTTGCCAAATGTATTTACATGTAAAAAGCTGAGACAATTTAGAAAGTAGCTGACTTTGTCATTTTAATACAGTGTCTATAGCTATGTTGCTTGTTGAGCTGCTTCCTAAAGCTTTTTGTATTACAAAATATGTGCAATTTGATTGAAATCACGACGACATGTTATTTTTTAATTCAAAAGCATAAACTTTTAAGCATTTAAAAAAATAGAATTATTAATACAGAATCATGTATTTTTCTATGAATATTTTTAGTGAACCAATACATAAATTATTCAATTGCATGAACAATTTTCTATCTCTGTTTTTAATTTCTATTTTAAAAATAAAATCATGGAAAATAGAAAACTAGTTATTAAATTTCTTATTAATGTTAGAAATGTAATTTCTCAAAATATTAATGTTTTTTAATTGAAGTACAATTATGTGCCTATACAGGCCTAGTGATTTAAAGAACAATCTACATTGTACATGTAGATTGAATGTGCAGTGCTGTTTATCCTGTAGTTTATTACACAATGCTGAAATGTGTATAAATATACATATATTTATAGTAGATCATGTGAATTGATAGTTGTTTATGAAATGCTTTTAATATCTACAGTAACGCATGAAATCTTGTTATAAATAGAAACATTTCATAACCATCATCATCACCATCACCATCATCATCATCACCATCATCATCATTATCACCATCACCATCACCATCACCATCACCATCACCATCATCATCACCATCATCATCACCATCATCATCACCATTATCATCATCATCATCACCATCACCATCATCATCACCATTATCATCATTATCACCATCACCATCACCATCACCATCATCATTACCATCACCATCATCATCATCATAACCATCACCATCATCATCATCACCATCACCATCATCACCACCATCACCATTACCATCACCATCATCATCATCACCATCATTATCATCATAATCATCATCATCATCATCATCATCATCTGGATGTTGTGATAAATAAACAGTGATATATTGTATAATGAATACCTAAAACTAACATTATTTACTCTACAATCTTGCGAGTCCAAGTCTATTTTTGTAAAGGTAATCTTGGAATATATCATGACTCTACCACTTTTTGAGTTGGATGATTTTATTGCAAGGCCTTTGTTTTTTTATAACAATCAAAACTGTTATAAATGTGTAGTTATTGTAAGTTCTATTTTGTCTTCCTCCTATTCATAAATCCTTGTAGTGGTAGTAGTTTTCATGGTCGGTATCAATGTGTTTTTGTTACTTTTCGACTGGTGAGGAGAGCCTTTTTCAGGAACTTTGGTCATTTTGGCAATCCTCTGGCATTTTTGTAATTGTATAACTGTTCTTTTGGAAATAAAACAAGGGTTTTCCAGTCCATTTACAAACTTTTGTCATTCAATATTATAAATTTTTACTTCAATTCGTCCCAAGGAAGCTGGAATGTGCCAATTCAAATTGTAATTGACAAAAATGTGTGACAAATGACTACACTGAGCATACTTTTTGAGAAATTAGCACACAGTAGGCTTCACGTGACGAAATTGGAGTACAATTTTATAAAATTGAATGTCAAAAGTTTGAAAATGGACGGGAAAACCTATAAATTGGGGAAACTGTTGATATGCAAATAGGCCAGTGCAGTTGTATTTAATACAGGGTACATTATTGCTATTTTTGCAGCTCTATAAGAGATATTATGTCATGGAGAATGGACTGAAATAAAAGCAATTTATTGATGCTCAAATAATCATGTCTTTGACATTTGCACACAAATGTAATTTTTATTGCTGTAAATCATTAGTTTGTAAAATCATTATACAATAGAGTACCAATTGTGACGTCACAGCTATTCATTGCCTTGGGGAATGGTTCTAAACAATGTCAGGCAAGCAATGAATTGGTGATCTAATGGTTGCTAAGAAGGTTATTTACTAGCTCCAACCCAGTATTTAAAGGGACAGTACAGTTTTGGTCAAACTGAATTTTAGTAGCCAAAACTTGCACCATAAAATTAAAAAATGATAGTTAAAAGCCTGTTATCATTCAAAAAGAGCCATTAAAACACAAGAGGGCGCTCTCTAAAAATTGATTTCAGGCATTTTTGGTAACAAATTGTGCATGCGATGTTTCAAAATTGAAATAATGATTAAATAGAGAGTTCATCAACAACTTATTTAAAAACCTCTTTTGTAAATTATCCTAAAGGTGTAAGCATCATCGAAAAAAATATGGGATCCCACATTTATTTCGATCAGATATATTTCTGTCATTAAAATTGTATGCTCTTTCAAATTATGTTACTCGGTTTTTCATTTCCTCACAAACAAAAATTATTTCTTGAAGTGCCCTCTATTCCAAAACTCGACTATCCCTTTAAAGAAAAAGCCCAAATTAAAGGGCAAGTTGTTTAGGACCATTCCTATGTTATACCAAAAGGTTGTGATGTTATCACTTTGAAACTCTATATTGTACGATTATTCATAAATAAACTTAGTATTTAAATTACTTAATACTACACCTAAAGTTCTGTAAGAGATTAGAAGTGTACACCAGTTTTCCCCAAAGCAATGAAATCAAATATAAGAAAAATAATCTACATCCACACGATAAAATACTGTAGACAATTACTTTTTTAATCATGATACAATGACACATATTCATAAAGAAATGTATACTACTTAATTATTCATTAGGTAATTCTATAGCTAGCTGAATATCGCTCCTGGAGGGCTGAGGAGCGGTAGTGATTTTTGAGCATCCAGTACATTTTATCAGGGTTGGCACTTCTTATCTCTAGCCCCATGGCGCTAATGTCTCAGTAGAGGATTAGGATTGTTGACAGCAGTAATAAAACTGATAAGAATGTGGTCGATATGGAAACAAAAATGATAAAATTGATCACCACGATGGTGGAAGACAAGCTAATGGGACAATCACGTCATGTACACATACATTTCCATAATGAACACCATTATATACCAAAATATAATTTCCATTTTCACCACTCAATAAAATAGATAATTACTTTTTTAATGCTCATAGGAAATACACATTCATAAACATTCACAGAAAGGCCTATAAAATACTGTAGACCCATTAATTGTTATATCATGATACAATAATGTCAAGTATGCATACAAAAACTATGATACAACTTTATGCTACTCATACAGTCAAATAGAGTCCAGGCACAATTCCCAATAAGTTTCCAAGTTCCCGATGACGATGAAATTTTAACCACACAATATAAAGAGATCAATACTTTTTTAATCACGATACAATTTTACTTATTACTTTACATTGTATCTGTGGACAGCGGGCACAAATTGATAACAAAATATATGTGCACATGATTTATGTGATTTCTTTTTAGTAATACATCCAAAAATATCTAAGTGTCTTAATTTTTAATACACATGATCATCTACATAGACAGTGTATATTCATACATACAAACTACAAAGTAGACTATCTGCGTTACAAGATTATGTACATGCAATTATATGTACAATATGTACTGTAAAAAAAAATACAGATTTGGCCAAACATGATTATTGCTGTTGATAATCTGAATACACTGTATGTAACACAAAATAGGGCAACATTTTGCTGTGAATAAAACTTTTTGGTGAAAAATGAAATATATACAAGTATATTGAATAATCTGGATTATCCACCATATTATATGCTTTATAAACAAATATATATGTACAGTAATATGATGGGAGCAGGCCCGTAGCCAAGATTTTTCAAGAGGGGGTGCGTAATTTACAAAAATGAGACGGACCAATCAAGGCCGAGACAACTGGTTGAGTTGTGGAAGCGGGAGGGGAGGTGATCATCGCCCCCTTCCTGAATTTGGGTGCGTTGGGTGTGTATGCATCCCCCATGCACCCCCCCCCCCCCCCCCCCCGGCTATGGGCCTAGGGAGGATACTACTAATACAAATCTACATCTGGGGCCTGTTTCTTAATGAAAGGGTCTTGGTTACGGTCTTTGCTATACTTCACCTTGTCCTTTGTGATCGGAACAAACGCCATCCGTATGTCTGTAGATCAGTCACAGTCACGTGACAGTTAACCCCTTGACCACGGGAATCGAGTGGGTTGTGTACAAAGTCTATGGGGATTTCATAAACTCGTAGGGAACAGGGTTAAGATATGGTCTTAACAAAGACCCTTTCATGAAACGGGGCCCGGAATAAGTACAGGTACTAGTGAACTTTGTTGTGTGCAATAAACTATTAAAGTAGGAACAATTCATACATTACATGCAGTTGAATTGTCTATGTGTGCACAATAATGTTAAATGTCATAGAGAACAGATTACGAATTGAGCTGAGACAGGAGCAATGCTCATTGCAAAATCAAGCCGAGTGCTCTGTAAATTTAACCAAATAATGCTGGTTTAAGCTGGAATGCATTCAGTATACAATTACAATTACAATTACAATTACCTACTGTAACAAAGGTAACGTCATGTACATGTACATGTGTAAATTAACGATAAACATACACTTTGACTATAGCTGCATTACTAATACAACTGCAAATATAGGTCATAGGTCAATACAAACCAGGTGCTACAGAATAAAGCACCTGCCCAAGGCAAGTGAAAGTCAGATTTTAAAAAAATTACTTGCCAGCTTTAATACTTCTAGAGGAGAATCAAATACAAATTAATTACATTCTACTTTTGTAGTTGAACAGAAATATAAGTTGCCCGATTGGGCAACTATTTAAACCAGACCATTTACAAAATTTGACTTGCCCGACATAACCTTTTACTTGCCCCGGGCAAGTGGGCAAGTGCTGGTGTTGAGCCCTGTGTATACACACATTGTGAAGAAGTTATACAAAAATAGATATAATCATTTGATTTGTGCTGTACAATCAAGGTGCAGAATAATGAATCCTCATTACAAACATGTAAAACACCTTTTTTTTTTCTACTGAAATACAAATGGATCATTCCATGATTTGTGCTAACAAAGTATAAGAATTTCCTTTATCCCTATTCAATTAATCACATGATTGGCGAAACTTCACTGAAAAAAACACATCAATTGATAAATATATATATTTTTGTAAAAATAGTTGCATGATTGATCCCATAATACATTATATTGTCATACCAAGATAACATTTCTCCCAAAACCCAGCAACTGATAATCTCTATTCTACAATAACTTTCTGCACAGAATTTCAATTCACATGATCAAACTTCTTGACAATTTTGAAATAAATGTAAGATAATTGATAGTCAGTTTCATCTATCCACTTAGAATATCATAAATCATTCCCATTCCATGATAACTAATTGAAATTTCCTACAAAGAATTTCAGTTCACATTATTATTACTGCTGAAAAATTGAAATTTTTCAGCAATTATACATGTACATTCATTATGTCATTACCCAAATATCACGTGTCATAATTAATGAATCTTCTCAAAAGAGGAAGATACAAATGTAACTGATCATAAACAATTCCTCTTCTATGAAATCTATACATTCCTAAACAGAATTTCACTTGCATTCACTTGCACTACTGCTTTTACAATGTATGTCAAGCCCATTGAACTTAAATCTTATGGAAGCAGGTAATTATTCATACTTCTAACTATTACCTCATCACTTGTATTGCCTCATTTGCCTTTCATACTTTACCAGAGAACCCAGTCAATTAGTGATCCAACTTGGCCTGCCATAGATTGCAGTCGGCAGGTCTTGACTTTCCAACCCAGTTTACAGCTTTTCACTCATGTATAGAGCCCTGCTGGCTTTCCATACTTTGAGAGAACCTCATCAATGAAGTTATTCCACTTGGCTTGCCATAGTTCACGGGCGGCCACCTTCTCAGTGTTGGACATTGCACTAAACCTAAATCATAGGGAAACAACATAGATATTTGAAAATTATCTCCATAGGCATTGGAGGCCTATACTTAAGTATGGAATACCGGCCCAGGGCCGGTATTACATTCCATACGTAAGTCAAAATTTAGCTTCAGTAAGAAATTGAGATTTGATTATTTCATCAACTGAAAATGTTAATGTCATAATGACTTCACATATTACATTTAGATTTTGTTTTACTCAAGTACAAGTCAAACAGTCGGGTTCTCAGCCTAGAAAATGCTAAGTAAATGTTGTACTTAATCTAAGTATTGAATTGAATTTTTAGTTTTGAAAACGATCATATTCAGCAAAAGGCACCCAATAATTGGGCAAAAGCAGGTCGTATTCAGGCAAATTCATATCATATTCTGACAAACTCAAATCATATTCGGGTGAAAGCATGTTATATTCTGGCAAAATCATGAGTCATATTCGGGTAAAATAAAGTCATAATTCAGAAAAGTCATCGGGCAAAAGACCCCCCTTCACCCCCCCCCCCCCCCACTTGGAAAAAATGTGCTCCTATGCCCATGGCTATCTCCAGTATAGTGTGACAGTAGAATCATCACCTCCCCCATTAAATGAAAATACAAAGATTTTTGTCAGTGTCTCTTCCGATATTGAAAATTTGCTTTGAAGATAGTGTCCTCTTTTTGCTGGACTCTCCAAGTACAGTCAAACATTCTATAAAACACAAGGATATTACACGTGCATGCAGCCAGATGCTAGATTAACATTTTGTCCGCTGTGCAGTAGATCCCGCCGTCGCCAGATTATTGTAGGCGCGCACGCGCTCGCGTGCGCGCGCTGCATGCATCGTATATTGTATGCGCGCGCGCGCGCCGCACGCATCGTTGTCTGTGACTAGAGTCGAACAAAGCGGCCCGCTGTTTGTGACTTGAGTCGAACAAAACGCTCAAAGAGTTAATTAAATGGTCGCAGCGACCGTTTAAAATGTTGGGCTCTAAAAACCAATGTTATTCCACTAAAAGATATTTTAAAGTGCTAATCTTCTAAGACTACAACTGTAGTTCTTCAATAGTATTTTCTTTCATATTAGACAATAAACTTGCAACTTCTTAGGCTTGCAACATTTTTAAAGATCTTTAGATCTAACTTTTTAATACCCGTTAAGTCTTGAGAGCGAGCTGCTACACAAACTTCAGCCCAACAATTCCCTTCAACGCTATGAAGTAGTCATGTGACAGTTGGGCCCACCCCCAAAATTATGATACATCGAGTTTTGTTTGGCTATTCATAATTATTTTGTTAAAAAATATCCAACTTACTCGATAGTGTCAAGAGTGAGCTGCTTTTAATAACTTCAGCCCAACATTCCCTTGAACGCCATGAGGTAGTCTTGTGACAGTAGCATCAGCCCCCCCCTCCCCCCCCCCCCCCCAAAGAAAAAATGATATCTTAATGTTTGCTCGAGTATTCATAACTCCATAACTATTTGTGTCCGGCTATAGCAAAATCCGGCACTTGTTGGTAAAAATCAAAATGTAGATTTTCATACCATTACAAACGCCTCATCACAAGCTTCCACTTGATGCTTTGCTCTAATTAATTGGTCAGTAATTAACAAAGATATGATTGTTTCAATTTTACAATCATAGGTCTTTTACTCGTATTGTGTGAACTTAAAATACCCATTTCTTCAAAACATGAATTACCGACAAGTGCCAGGTTTTGCTATAGCCGGTCACATTTTGTTTTATGATATCAAACTTACTCGATAGTGTTGAGTGCGAGCTGCTTCAACAACTTCAGCCCCACGTCCTTGCCCGACATGCCCATGAACGCCATGTAGTAGTCATGTGACAGGGGCAGCGCCCCCCAGACCCCGGGGTCGTCCGAGCTCACTACAATGGGGTAGTCGTCGGCGATCAGGTGGGTGCCCATGTGATCTCGGAGGTCGTGCACGAGACCGAGAACCTGTGGGAAAAAAAAAAATGAAATGAAATGAAATGAAATTGATTTATTTACCAAACAACAACATCGTTAACAAAAAACATGTACTGTATATACATCACAAAATAGTCCAAAGTAATAGAACTTCATAGTTGGTAAAAAAAGAACTAGCAATTGCCAAGCACGCTAGTCGAAGCCAGTCCTTTCACAATATTATCATACAAATAATACAATACTAATACAATAGCATAATACAATATTACAATATGCCAATGTGACAATTTAACCCATTAATTACCTACAGGAACCTGGTGGGTCCTGCAATAACTCCATGGGGATTGCAAAATATAATACAGAACAGGTCAAAGTCATACATTTAGGGTGTTTGATGATTGCGTACCCATGACCAATCCTTGATGTGTTTAGCATGATTCTGTCAGAATATTTTCCCAATTTCATATTTTACTGACATTATTATGACATTGAAATGTTAATTTCTCTTTAATACCCGATTTGATATAGGGTTGATCTCAATTGCAATGTTTCTTTCCTTAACATCGGCCATAACTTTAGGGTGTTTGATGATTGCGTACCAATGACCGATCCTTGATGTGTTTCGCATGGTTATCTCAGAATATTTTCCCGATTTCATATTTTACTGACATCATTATGACACTGAAATGTTAATAGCTCTTTAATACCTGATTTGAAATAGGGTTGATCTCAATCGGGATGTTTCGTTCCTTGACAGCAGCCATAACTTTAGGGTGTTTGTTGATAGCGTATCCATGACCGATCCTTGACGTATTCAGCAGGATTGCATCAATCAGGTTTTGATCCACCATTGTACCCTCCCAATCTTGATGAGAAAAAGCAGAATATAAAATCAATAAAAAGCATAATATAATCAATAAAACATACATGACATTTGACCTCATGACCCCAAAATCTAATCAGTTCATAGGCACCCCAAGATACATACCGTATTTGCCGGTGTATAAACCGCACCTGTGTATTAACCGCACCCCCAAATTTGGGATGTCGTTGAAAGGGGGAAAAACAATTTTTTTCTAGATGATAAAACTGCTGGGAATCTTACTCCACATAAATTGATATTATATTATAGCCATATGTGATATTGTCATGAAATATGTTTCTCTATCTGTGTACCCCCAACTTTCTAAAAAAAAATAAAAATAATACTTACATCACTGGTCTAGGGCATATCAAGGGCTTAATGTCAATTGTAGCTTTCATCATCATATACATTTTTTCACATACAAAATAGTGGTTAGTACAAAAATTGCACACATTGAGCAATAACACTGGTGCTCATAAATATTCATATTCATATTCATGAATATTCATAAGCACTTATACTCATTAAATATAATGCAATTTTCTAAATTAACTAACAACTATTTTCAATTATGAGCAAAATTTATAACCACTGGTTAGATAATTACTGCTGCTCACGAATGTATGAATATTCATTAACAGCAGTATTTGCTCAATAAACTTGCAATTTTTACATCTGTAACCAATATTTTTTGTGTGAGAAAAAGGTATATGTTGCTGAATGCAAAAACAGACAGCAAGCTCTTGTCATGCCCTAGACCAGCGTAATATGCATTGAACATTACTACAGGGTGTCCCAAAAAAAATTCAAAAAAAAAAAAAAAAAATATATATATATATTTTTTTTTTGCTGTACCTGTGTATAATGCGCACCCCCGACTTTGAAAATTATATTTTATAGTTAGTGCACGTTCAGATGACAGGAATTATGAACTTATCAGTAACAGTAAGCGAAAATTCCAGCGTTTTGTTTCCCTTTAAAGGGACTTAGTAACATTGTCCAAATCCTCAAAATCCAATTGGAATTCTAGCGGTTCCCTCATGCCTTGTTGTGTTCGTATTAACAATAAAATCATGGGACAGGTTTCGGTTTTTCAAATTTCCCTTTCGTTAAAAAGATATTTACGATTGAAGTGTTCAGATGTTAAATAATCCAACGGATCGCGAATACCGTGTACAAAGTGAGTGCAATGAGTTTGTGAACATCACTTTGTATTTTTGCTCATTACTCGGCCATATAACGTCCATTTGACTTGAAATTTTCGCACAATACTCTGTGGACATATCAGATAAAAACAATATTCATTGTATCAACTATTCATCACTTTTTGCACATGTCAACAAAGTTACTAGATCCCTTTAATAAAAACAAATTCTTACCAGTTTCCCCAGCGTGAAAGAAATACGGTAGGTTAAAACCATGCTGCGATGGATACAGAAGCTCACTGATGTAAGCAATGAGAGGACCACCAAGGTCTTCTTCACCGACGAGATCGTAGCCCGCAAAGTATTGTGGGTAGTTCTGGCGGAGCATCATGGCTTCGCGGACTTGCTGGAAGATGAACGTTTTGTTGACGGGATGCCTGTTGGAAAAACGGAGAGAACAATATATTTTACTTTTTACTACTAAAGGCCTGGTCACATATCACCGGATAGCGTAAAAAGATGCCCGATGAATAGAAAACTTGCAAAATAACAAATTTCCGATGGAAAAGTCCTCTCCATTGCTTCAAGCACAAAACTTTCCGCCGGATAGAACAAAGTACATCGCTGGGAAAAGGAATGGACAAGAAACGCATACAAACAAAGACGAACAGATTGAAAATTTAACTCTCGATCGGGCATCCATAGGATACAATGCAAGCCAGCACACATACTGTATATATTGGAAATTAATACAAATATTTGACCTATTAAATATTTAAACACAAGATATTGTTAGGACTGCATTTGTCACATTTACAAGTACATGTATATTTGCAGTAGAGTATATCTATATACATGTACATGTAGTATCTTCGCAGTATAAGTGTATGTTATTATTATATAACCAGTTTATGTCCGGGGCCCGGGGGGGGGGGGGGGGGGGGGGGGGTTCACTCTCATACACAAGTGCTACCCACCCGTGTCCATCAACCTCTGAAATGGACCCTAAATAGCGTATCACACCTTTTAAAGTTTACACCCCTAAATTGCGTAATGCTTTGAAAACCTACCCTTAAAGGCGCAACGCCGAAAAACCTATGCACCTGAAAATGTGCCGTTTTTGTGATTTTTGTTGTTGTAATGAGTGCTGAAAACCACCCCTTTTTTAAGGAAAACGTCAACGACACGCCGTATAGGTGAAAATCATACCCTTTCAACGCCTTTTTTGGATGCGGATGCACAGCCAGTCATGTTGGGAGTGCCCCCCCCCCCCCCCCCGAGGACCGAGGTAGTAAAGTTAGATGCAGGGTCCTCTGGGAGAACAGTGCAAAAAGCACTGAAGAGAGTATACCCTAATTGTAGGTAAACAATTTACTAATCAATTTTATTTGTTTAAGATGTTGCTTGCTAAGTATCGGCTTCCACGGTGGTGTAGATAATACGTTTGGTTTGTGATTGCACCATGTAAGAAGGGAGGATTGGAGAGTCCTGAGAAGGACTGTTGTGTTGGTGTTCTGTTGGTATTCTTTCTAGGATAGTCCTAAAGAACGTTGAGCCCCTCCTACCACCCACCCTCTCCTTACAATAACTATACCTGCGCTGTAGCTCTTATTAGAACTACAAGCTCAGGAAAAAATACCAACAGTCCTTTCAAAGGACTATCCTAGAAAGAATACCAACAGTGTTTCTTAGGACTCTCCAATCCTCCGTTCTTACATGGTGCAACCGCAAACCAAACATTTTTATTGGTTTTTCTCTGCGGTCATTCCTGACATTGCCTCTTCGAAAAGGTAATCCTTACCTGACCGATGACGATATGATTTTGGCCCCAGAAAAATCCTTGGGGTTCTCTGCCTGAAACTCCTTGATGGCTTGGATGAATTGCTGTAGCGTGTACTCTGGGGGGTACATCGTCCCATTAGAATCCAGCAACTAGATGAAAATAGTAATAATAGTATAATAATAATAATAATATACTCGACTAGTATAGCACCTAAAGATTGATAATCATCTTTAAGCGCTTTACAATGATATTATTACCCCGGTCGTAGGATACAATGCAAACCAACACACATTGTGTGCACCATCGCCACTCCCTGGGGAGCATTCCTTCGAAGCGGCTCATGGGCATTGAGAAGATCATTCACATAAAGGCTTTCACCTTCTTCCGGGTCCCCATTTATACACCTGGGTAGAGAGCAGCAATTGTGGATACATTGTCTTGCTGAAGGACAAACGCGATGCTTGCTAAGCCTGAATATTTGAATGGCTCCACTTCTAAAAAAAATGTATAGACCTAATTACTTCCTCTGTACTCATTAACATTGACATATCATGAAACTCCCAGTCCCACAATAAATATTTGCCTATCTGTCACAAAGGCTCTGATGATGGACAATTGTGACCGGCTATATAGCAAAACCTGGCACTTGTCGGTAATTCATGTTTTGAAGAAATGGGCATTTTAAGTTCACACAATGTGTGTAAAAGACCTATGATTGTAAAATTGAAACAATCATATCTTCGCCAATTATTGACCAATTAGTTACAACAAGGCATCAAATGAAAGCTTGTGCTGAGGCCTTTCTGGTATGAAAATCTACATTTTGATTTTTACTGACAAGTGCCGGGGTTTTGCTATAGCCGGTCACAATTGGTCACTTACCGGTAACAGTAATGTCCGTATCTCAACATGCTGCACGTTGTCAGCGACGAAACCTTCAAAGCTATTTTTGAGGAACAGCGGCAAGGTGTGAGTGTAGAAGAAGAGGTCGGTTAGGGACCCTAACGTTTGCGTAAATCTCATCCACGCCATTGTTCCATTAGGGTACGCCTCGTCAGGGTCATCTACGATCATGGTGAAATTTTGGTAGAGCCTGCATGTATTTAGAAAATTATACATTAAAGGAATAATACAATGTAGTTTAATTTTGGTAAGACTGAACTTTAGCAACCAAAACCTGCACAATAACATTACAAACTAATAGTTATAACTCCAACATGCTTGGAAGGTATTATAACTTACAAACAACTAAGAAAAACCCTGTTATCATTCAAAAAGAGCCGTTAAAACACAAGAGGACACTCTCTAAAAACGCATTGGTTTCAACCATTTTCATACAAAATTGTGCATGTGATGTTTTATTAAAATAATGATTAAATAGAGAGATCATCCTGAACTATTTAAAAACCTCTTTTGAAATTTTTTGAAAAAGTGCAACTATCATATTTATATCTACCATATAATCTTTTTTTACTCACATTTTGTCAAATTTCTCAGCTCCAACCTCACTTCTTGCCAAAGAGACGAGCTTCCAATCGCTGATGCAATCTGCTGACTTGCTGTGTGGCGGCACGGTCGAAAACTTGAAGTGCAGCGAAGAAAAGTAGTCATGAACAACACAGAAGTACAGATGCGGCAGGTACGTTATTTGACTGACGACCCACTCGGGATCTGCCATGGCGGTTTCGTGTATGTGTAGAATTCCACCTGTATAATAATAATAATAATAATAATTATACTTGATTTATATAGTGCCTATCATGATTGATAATCATCTCTACGCGCTTTACAATGATAACAAATATAATAGGTTTGTTTGATATAGCGCCTAATATGATTACTATCCCTATAAGTGCTTTACACTGTTATTACCCCGGTCACAGGATACAATGCCAGCCCGCACACATTGTGCGCACCATCTCCACTCCCTTGGGAGCAATCCTGCCAAGCAGCACATTGCATTGAGAAGATTAATCACATTACAGCTTTCACCTCCTACTAAGTTTCAATTCAAACAAATGTGTAGAGATCGAGCAGCAATCATGGATTAATTACAGATCATGTCAATTAATAAGAAATCTTGTGAATTGTAGAAATAAAAGTTACAGGCATGCCTGCAGGCATACCACCAGACCAAATACAACTTAATAAAACAATGAGAAGCATATCTTAAGCTGTGGAATTCAGCATGATTTAATTCAAAGTCGAACCTCTAATCTGATCATATTTTATTTGGCCACTAGAACAAATAATAATCTACAACACACAGGTCTATGGTGAGAACATATTGGATGTGATATTTTGGCCACCTGAAAGAAAAGATTGACCCGTTCACTTCGAGATTCGGAAATCCCCATAGACTTTGTACATAACCCACTCGGTTCCCGTAGGCAACGGGTTAAGGGAGAGGCCTGAATGGTTATTTTTAGAGGCCCCCCGCTAATAACAGGCCTGTGCCAGTTTCTAGCATTGCAATAATGTACTAGGTGTACACCTCACCTTTGGGCATGCGCTTGATGATGTCAAAGACGGCACTCTTCTCCACCAAGCCTTTGCCGGTCAAGAAGTTGACCGACGGAGGAAAGATCGTACCGTTGTTTAGCCCCATCAGAACCTCTCTTCCTTTGGCCGCCAGAAGTATCCGATCCACTGCCATCTCTTGGGGATTAAGGTCCAGGTGGGCGCCGATGACCAGCTGCGACTCGTCCAGAAGAAACTTCATCCTCTCGCTGTAGTACGACTTGTTCGTTTCAGCTGGATTCTCTTCCAGTTTCGGTAGTGGGGTATCGTTGATTTTTCCGTTGAAGTGGGACACGGTCCCTCCTCTCAAAGTCATCTTTTCTTTATGTACAGCAGTTTTGTTCATTTCGCCTATAAAGTGTCCAACCTGTTCTGGTATTGGTGCATCCACCTTTTTATTGAAGAGTGTTTCATTCGTTTTTGCTGAATAAACATGTTTCGGTATTGAGGCAATTCTCTCACTGTTGGGGTATGACTTCCATTCTGCTGAGTGCCCATGAACAGGTTTTGCCAGCGGCATGCGCAACCTTTCGATGATGAGCGTTTTGTCCGTTTCCATTGCATTATTAAGCGGTCTTGACACACTGACTGGGACACCGAGGCACGTTGGTAGTTCCGCTAAGAAGGCGTATATAATCACACACCGCCATGATATCACCAGAAGCCTCGTCCAATGCGGTGATGTTTTGAAGTTTCTTGTCCGGCCAGATACCGCCATGTTTGATGAGCTTCATGTACAATGAGGAGAGAAGAGAAAATATAATGAAAATCAATAGTTCTGAGTATAAATTAACTTTTTAAGAAAATTAACATTCAAGATTTAAGCAATTTTAGATAAACAAACACATCATAGGTATATTAGTCCAATGCAGTGTCATTCAGACATTCCTTGTCCAGCCAGATACTGCAACGTTTGATGCTCAATTTAACATTAATTACTGGAGATCGAGAGGAAAAAAGAACAAGAATATAGAATATTGGTTCGATGAATACTACATGTACTGCCAGATATTAATGCAATGTTTGATGCTCAATAACAGTAATAACTGGAGACAGAGGGTGAGAGACAACGGGGTAAAATAATACAGAACACATTTCATTTCATTTTGTTTATTCAACTATAGGGCCATTCTTGGTCACGTGTGTGACCCAAAATATGAAAATTTTTGAAATAGAATGCTAATATTTCAGAAAGTATAGGAGGTATGATGATGTGAACTTCATATATGACTTGCATATGTTGAAGTCTTTCAAGTGTAACACAAAAGATTTTATTAGGATTACGTTACCCAAGGACAGAGGTCAAATGGCATCAGTCACGTGTGTGACTTTGCACAGGAGCATTTTTGAAGAAACTTTTTAAAACTCAATTTCACTTTGAAAATCCTGTGAGATATGAAAAGCTCAAATGTTTATATTAGTATCAGACAACAGATATATATCTGTAAATAAGAAAATGGTACAAAAAATAAATAAACTCAAACAATTGTTTTTAAATGTATGTTATTGTATGGGGATGTCTGGGTCACGTGTGTGACATACTGTACAATGTGAATGGAAATGGGAATTTTACAAATATTAGGTTTAGATAGTAACATGAAGTTCAATTGTCACAAAATTGGTATCAACATGTACAGGAGAGTAAGAGGAATGAGCTAGCTTGATTATTTTTGGAGTTATTAAATTTGTTTAAATATTGAATTATGCAAATTTATGCAAATGAGTAATGAATTTTCAATATTTAGTATAAAACATATATTTTATAAAACCTTAGATATTGATCTTTCCAATAATGGAATAAAACAACAGAAAAAACAAACTTTATTTTTTCCAAAAAAGTTTCACTCAAAGAATGGTCCTATAAAATTCAAGCAATATTTACAATATTAAAACAAGATACATGTATTGGAGCCCGTGAAAAAGCAAAAGCTTGTAATTGGAGACCACAGAATATTGGTTCAATATTCACTGCCACTTGTTTGATTAGCTCAATAACACTAATGTCAATTACTTACCGTGACTTTCCACGTCATTAAGCAAGAGCAAATTATATCAGATTTGGCTCAATAACAGTAAATGAGTAGACACTAAACCCATCAATCTGTTGTGAACAGCGGCGTAGCTAGGGGACGCAGGGGGGGGATTGGCTGTGCCCCCCCCCCCCCTCCCCGAATAATTTTGAAAAAAACAATAGAAAACATAAAAGGGGAACATTTTATAAAAAATGAGGAAATAAATATTTTGAGAAAAAAACAATAGAAAACATAAAAATGTTCATTTTATTAAAAAACAAGGAAATACAAATATGAGGTGTGCCCCCCCACCCCCCCCCCCCCCCCCCCCAGCCCAACCATGCTGTGAAAATAATTTATTACCAATTCAATAGACATTTGTTTGTTCTCAAGGGCAGAGTGATAATGGGTGTGTGGTTGTGTGTACTAATACAATGCCTTGCGCATCAAGGTATTGATTTATTGATCAATGGATACATTGTTTATGTAGTAATTCCTATAAATACATTCTCATTACTATATTATTGGACATAATATTCTTCAATCATACATGTACATGTAACATAAAATATTCTATCATTGAGTACATTCTACATTACAATGGACATATAAAACCATTGCCTGCGGAAATCTAATGTGCCCTGTAGGGATTGCAAAATCTAGTAGGGAACAGGTTAAAGGGGACCTCCACGCAAAGAACAAGATATGTTTTGGCACCATTGTTTTATATTAAATCGATGTCCAACACTTTGCATAGGGTTGTGTTTTCATTAACAATGCAATTAATCACTGAAACTCACGGAACCAACAGGGCTGATGGTTCCGTAGCGCCAATTCTATATGAGTACATTTGGAGACAAAAGAAGCACGGTAGACATGTATGCCCTAGACAATGGACTAGGCTTCGTCTGCAGACCCATGAACAATTACTATAATATCGTGATGGGTTTTCAAATTATATAATTCGCTGGAAACCTTTTTTTTCTGAACTTGTTGGTGGAATGTAGACAGAAAAATCCATCTCGTTCTGGAGGGGTCCTTTAATATAATGATGTCATGCAAAGGAGAGAGTGGGTGATCAACAAAAAAATCGTCAAAGAACCCTCAAAACATTGTCTGATCTTTTCGGACTACTAAAAATGTTACCTTTCATTTATTAAAATATTATTTGGGGTGTTGGTTCCCTTTAAAGGTGAATGACAGTAGTGGGAAACGCCCCACCTCCTAAAAATGAAATGTACGCTCTTATTACCAACCATGTGAAAGAATATAGTTTTACTAATATGGGATTATCCAAATTTGGCCAAGAAACCGCCTACTAATTGATATATTTGCAAAATTATAAATTGATCTGTTGCGGATAGATATCGCCAACGCGGAATCGCGCATACGCTACGTGCAATTTGACCACGTGCGTTCGCTACACGGGCTTGTCCCCAGCTTGCCGATATCTCCAGTCCAGCGCTAGCGGCGCGGACAGGTGCGAACGGGCGGGGGATTTATACATTTCACGGGCGGGTATTGGATTTCTTCCGATATTTCTGCATTTAACGCATCGTTAGGTTCGGATTTTACCACACAAGCCCTTTTTAGATACTTATTCAACAATATTGATCAATTATAAATGTTTTCTGTAACTTTCCCCAAACTGTTATTTATCTTTAATGTAAAATTGTTTTGCATCTCACTTGCACAATTGCTGCTTGCATAAAGCTGATAATAATTAATCTAGTGCAAATATTGTTCTGACAAATGAACCATGATCTAGATGCAGATTTGGCGTAGTGTGGGCGAACTGCATTTATTAAGCTGCGTTCCCATTAGAGCGAATTTCCGCTGCGAATTTCCGCCGCGAACATTCGCACGGACCAAATCAGTGGTATTAATATATAATTCATAATAGTATTCTCATATAATGGCAAATATTTGCAAGCGAATTTTTGAAATTGCTCCTCAGACCGATTTTTTTCAATAATTCGCTGCAAAAAAAAAAATTCGCCGCGGAAATTCGCTCTAATGGAAACGCAGCTTTAGAGGGCAGTGCATGCATATAATTGGGGAGGGGGGTGGCACACTGTATGTTTTTCTTTATTTAAAAAAAGGATATTCCCCTTATGTTGTTGTCGCTGTTCTATAATTTTGGTTTTCATTCAAACTGAATATTCACGCCATAATACAATAATCAATCAATTTAATGAAGTTCCTACTAAATGCTGCCTGTCCATCACTCAAATCCGACAATTCCCTTTAAATGTTTTCTTTTACTGTTCAGCAGTTCCGGGCAAATTATTGGGGGGCATGTGCCCCCTGACCCCCATAGCTATGCCAATAAACTCATGACATACGTAACGTAAGCTCTGCACAGTATGTGGAGCAATTCATTTGGCTTTATCACAAGCAATATCTTTATTTTAAAAATACAACGGATCAAACAATCAAATTATCCAGCAGGATGTGGCATAGCTACTTAATAGCTACAGGGGGGCATCGGAGGATGTGCCCCCCCCCCCCCCTTATAAACTGAAAAAACAATTAATCCATTGCCATTGAGATTTTGAAATCCCCACAGACTTGTGCAAACCATGCAGGTGCCCATCTAGGCGAGGGGTTAAAGGGGTAGTTTAGTTTTGGTAGAGAGGGCGCTGCACATCACAATTTTTTTGCGAGGTAATGAAAAACTGAGTGTCGAATTTGAGAGAACATGCAATTTTAATGGCAGAATAAACTTTATTTGGTAAAAATCGACCCACAAACGGCTGAAATATCAATAAATATATCTGATCTTATAATTATTTGGGGCCCAAATAATTACATGACTTTTAGAAAAAAAATTTAAAATGCTTGCACTTTTTCAAAAAAATTCAAAAGCGTTTTTTAAATAGTTGTTGATGATCTCTCTATTTAATCATTATATCAATAAAACATCACATGCATAATTTTGTATGAAAAATGGTTAAATCTAATGCCTATTTAAAAAGCACCCTCTTGTGTTTGAATGCCTCTTTTTGAATGATACCAGGCTTTTTACTTAGTCGTTTGTAATTTTGTATACCTTACGAGCATGGTGGAGTTATAACTATTAGTTTATAATGTTACTGTGCAGGTTTTGGCTACTTAAGTTCAGCCTTACCAAAACTAAACTACCCCTTTAACAAAAGGGGACAATCTTTTTTATATACAGAAAGTGTGCCCCCCCCCCCCCCCCCGAATCAGTCTGACCACACTATGCCACACCACTGATATCAAGAATCAGCATCAAAGTCCAGAATATGGGCTCTCAATACAATTAGGCTCAAACTTCAAAGGTTATCATTTCTACTATATATTAGCTCATAGTCTGGCCGGGCTATTTGAGGTCTTTCTTCTGCCGGGGGCGTTATATATTATGCCTCCCCTTTTCAGATCTGGGTCGTCAAACACCCGTGTTCGAAGAGGTGTTCTGGTCTAGTGGTCAGAGCTCCGCTCTTCACACTACCTAATTGGCCCGGGTTCGAATCTTGGCCGCATCTATTGGAAGGTGATGATATAGGACGGTCCCAGACGTAAATAAGCATTATAATCTATTGAACGCGTCTGCAAAAACTAAACAACCAAACAACCTGATTGGTGAGGAAATTTGCATGCATGTCAAGTAAAGTTATGGGCGTAAATAGTCTAAATACTTATGTAATACCTATTCATCAGGGGGGGTGAATGAATAGATCATCCCCCCCTGTTGAATGGGTATCAATGACAGATTTACGGCCATGAGTAAAGTGTATAGAATACTAGATTATATATCGATGGTAACAGATGAAATGTTCCCCTTTCAAATTTTCAAAACAAAACAATGTTTGTTTGAATTATTCATATACTGTCAGAAAACATTTCTCCAAGTTAGTATCGAGGGGTGCAAAAGCAGAAGAGTTCAAGCCACAGCACCGGCCTGTAAGTAATTATTTAGTAAATTCATTAAAATTGATTATTCGCTGGCGTTGACTTTTATTTGCATTTTTACAATTTAGAAATTACATACAAATAATACCCCCGACAGAATTAGGTTTAGTAGAAATAAAAAGTAGGCTTATATGGTTATTATAACGTTATACGCACGCTTTGACACGAGCAGTTGCCCAGGGCAAGTACATATAATTGATATCTGGCAAGTAAGCTTTCAATTTCATAAGTTGTCTAGTTTCCTTGTACAACCTGGCAACTAAATAATTGTTTAACTACGAGAGAACAATGTCATTCGAACGTGTAAATCTCATTTAGAACTTACTAGAAGTAAGACGGCAAGTACAATTTTGAAATGTATGATTTTATTTGCCCAAATGGGCCAGTACAAAAAATAGTAAGTGTAGAGGCTTGTTATAGGGTTAGAAAATAGTTCTGCTATTTTGAATGTTTAAGTTTGTAAACTTGTGCAATTTATACTGTGTTGCGACTTGCCCCGCATCCAAAATCAATTATTGACAATTTGATTGAGTAGTTATCTATTATATGGACAAAATTTGACCGATTAATATGTATATTGGCTTATTGCTTATTACAGCGGGCACTCGAGTCAAGGGATATAGATTATAGTTCGCTGCTGATCTCAACATATCAGAGGAATAAATACTAGAAGAAGAAGAACCACATGGTACGTGCATTATACATCCTGGTACTACTAGCCTTGCATTCCTTGATCATATTTTTGCGGGATTCGGTGCGACTCGACGGTCTACATCGCAACAGCTACCCCGCACGCCCGCCGCCTGGCGATACCGTGAAGACAGCTGCGGGGTCGGTGCGGCTGCGCTGCCTGCTTGTCTGTGGCTGTGCGTACCTCAAAACATCTTCACTTTACGCCTTACCAGATAATTCCACGAGAGCACAGACAGGTTGTTTTCTCGGTCAAATTACAGTCGCAGCTATACTAAATTTATGAAACAAAATTAGACTCACCTATTTTGTCTTGAAGTTGAACAAAGGCTTTCACAAGTATACGCACATTACATACAAAGCTAAGAGTAAGAGCTGCGTCACTGTACTAAAACGAAAAAAAGGCACTTGAATAAGGTACGTACTTGGCGTCGTCAGATGATCATGTGACAGATAACTTCCCCGCTGTTTGTAAACAACATGACGTAATCGGGGAAATTCCCTTGAAACTCGGCGTCGCGCCGTATAAAGTAATGGTTTGCGCGCACTGAAATTCGGTCCATTTTTCATCGGAAACATATGAATTAAATATAACCAAATGTAATGTATGACTATATTAAAACAACAAAGGTCTCGATTAGCATTTGACCTGGCTTGTTGTAATCATTATAAACCCCTCACAAAAAGTTCTGCGATTCAAGTTTGAGCTTTAATTATTCCATTGTCCCTATTATCTTACATACATTTGATATCATTGAAAAGCCTGTTTATTCTTCTTTACATTGATACTCCATTTGTAATGTGCATGTAATTATGGAATGTGCATTACACCTAATTATGGGGCCAAGTCAATATTGAAATGTTGCAAAATGCATTGTTATATTGTGTAGCCATTCAAACACACGTAAATCTCCAAACAAAGAATTCCCATTGCAAATAACGTTGTATTTTGAGACATTTTGCTCATGACACGACCCCATATTCAGGTCTACTGCACATTCCATAATTTTACATAATCATTACGTAAATGAGGCATCGATGTAAAGGGAAATAAACAGGCTTGTCAATTATATTAAATTCGAGTATGATACCTGTATAACAAATTCAACGCTCAAACTTGAATTGCGGAACTTTTTGTGAGGGGTATATTTTGTGAACTGCATATAATATGCAATTTGTATCATGAAATAATTTAGAAAAATAAATGTGTAATGTGTGAGTTTAATTTTCAATAAAGTATAAAACGTTTATGGATAATAGATATTTGACATATCATTTCATTTAATTTGATTTCATAATAATAACTAATGAACCGTATTTTCTTTGTATGCCATCATTTCCTGTGTTTTCTCTTAATTTGCTTTTAATCCAAATGACCCGAAATCATAAACTTTTAACCAAATATCAATATAAAGTAAAAAATGTGGAAGGGGACAACCCTCGGACCACGCACGCTCGGTCGCTTCGCTCCCTCGCAATGCCCCCCCCCCCCCCCCCCCCACACACACTTTTAAGAAGCTGATGACGCACGTCTACCCATCACCACTGATTGAATGATCAGCGACAAGTTATCAGAGGTCTTGGAAAATGTGAGTTTTTATCAACTTAAAATCACTATAATAATCATTAATACAGAGAAAAAAATAGGCACGATTCTTTATTGTTATCAATATCATGGAGTAAATATTACATTTGAAAGAATATCAAAACAACAAAAACACAGTACCACTTACATTAGACAGTCATACTCTTTAAAAGGGATCTGTAACAATGTCCAAATCCTCAAAACCTACTTGGAACTCTAACAGTTCTATATCACTGCACTCTGTTATAGATTCATATAATAGGACAGGTCTCGGTTTTTCGATTTTTCTATTCGTTAAAAAAAATATATACGATTGAAGTGTTCAGTTTTTTAACTATCCACTGGATAGTACTAACCGTGTACAAAGTCAGTGCAACAAGTTAGTTAATATCACTTTGCAGTTTCACTCATTACTCGGCCATTATAACATCATACATTATTCAGTGGCATGGGCGTCAACAGGCGGGGTACGGGGGGGGGGGGGGGACATGCCCCCCCCCCCCCACATTTGAAATTGGAGGGGATTGCCCCCCCCCCCCCCCCCCCCCCCCACGGCCACTTTTTTCATATATGCTCGACACTAGCACTTGCCCTATTGCCCGGGGCAAGTGAAAATTGATAGTGGGCAAGTAACAATTCATAAAAGGTTTAGTTTGGTTGCCTGAGATTGGGCAACTAAGAGGGAAAAGGGTAATTTTGTTCTTATGTGTAAAGAAGTACGTTGTGAGCATTCATGATTTTACTTGCCCACTTGGCTTAATTGGAGGGCAAATTTGTAACTGTCCACTTCGGAGATAAAATATCAATATCAATATCGCACGCCCGCCGCCTGGCGATACCGTGAAGACAGCTGCGAGGTCGGTGCGGCTGCCTGCTTGCCTGTGGCTGTGCGTACCTCAAAACATCTTCACTTTACGCCTTACCAGATAAGACCACGAGAGCACAGACAGGTTGTTTTCTCGGTCAAATTACAGTCGCAGCTATACTAAATTTATAAAACAAAATTAGACTCACCGATTTTGTCTTGAAGTTGAACAAAGACTTTCACAAGTATACGCACAAGTACATACAAAGCTAAGAGTAAGAGCTGCGTCACTGTACTAAAACGAAAGGCACTTGAATAAGGTACTTGGCGGCGTCGTCAGATGATCATGTGACAGATTTGTAAACAATGTGACGTAATCGGGGAAATTCCCTTGAAACTCGGCGTCGGTTGCGCGCACTGAAATTCGGTCCATTTTTCATCGGAAACATTTGAATTAAATGTAATGGGAAATATAACCAAATGTAATGTATGACTATAAACAACAAAGGTCTCGATTAACATTTGACCCGGCTTGTTGTAATCATCACGGGCGTAGACATGTCATTGATACCCATTCAACTGGGGGGGGGGGGGGGGGGGGGGGGGGGGGTGATCTATTCATTCATCCCCCCTGACGAATAGGTATTACGTAAGTCGCTACGCCCGTGGTAATCATTATAAACCCCTCACAAAAAGTTCTGCGATTCAAGTTTGAGCTTTAATTACTCCATTGTCCCTATTATCTTACATGAATTTGATATATCATTGAAAAGCCTGTTTATTCCTCTTTACATTGATACTCCATTTGTAATGGTTATGTAATTATGGAATGTGCATTACACCTAATTATGGGGCCAAGTCAAGATTTAATTGTTGCAAAATGCATTGTTATATTGTGTAGCCATTCAAACACACGTAAATCTCCAAACAAACAAAGAATTCCCATTGCAAATAACGTTGTATTTTGAGACATTTTGCTCATGACACGGCCCCATATTCAGGTCTACTGCACATTCCATAATTTTACATAATCATTACGTAAATGAGGCATCGATGTATAAGGGAAATAAACAGGCTTGTCAATTATATTAAAATCGAGTATGATACCTGTATAACAAATTATTATATCAACGCTCAAACTTGAATTGCGGAACTTTTTGTGAGGGGTATATTTTGTGAACTTCATATAATATGCAATTTGTATCATGAAATAATTTAGAAAAATAAATGTGTAATGTGTGAGTTTAATTTTCAATAAAGTATAAAACGTTTATGGATAATAGATATTTGACATATCATTTCATTTAATTTGATTTCATGAACCGTATTTTCTTTGTATGCCATACCCAGCTAGCCACCTGACGTCGTGCCATCGTTGGGCCGATGTCATTTTCGTTGTAAGGGGACGTTGGGCCAACATGCGACATGCGACGTCACCGAGACGTTAAAATGTCCGCCAGCCCAACATCAGCTCGGCGTCTTTTTTTAATGCTGGCCCAACGTCATTTAGCGATTTCGGCCCAACATCAATTATTGACAATGGCCCAATGTCAGTTTTAACGTAGGCCCAACATCGATTCCTGACGTTGAGAGAACATCAAGTTTTGACGTCGGCCCGACGTTAAAATGTCCGCCAGCCTAACATTGTCCCAACATCATTTTGTGATGTCGGGCAAACGTAAATTTCCGACAATGGCCCAACACCGAATCCTGACATAGGACAGATATCAAATTCTGATGTGGGCTCGACGTTAAAATGTCCGCCAGCCCAACATCGTCACTACGTCATTTTGTGATATTGGCATAACGTCAATTTCCAACAATGGCCCAACATCAACTCATGACATTGGACCAACATAACATTATGATGTCGGCTCGAGGTTAAAATGTCCGCTAGCCCAACATTGTCACGACATCATTCTGTGATGTTGGTCCAACGTCAATTTCCGCCAATGGCCCAATATCAAATCCTGACGTTGGGCCAACATCAAATTCTGACGTTGGCCCGACATTAAAATGTCCGCCAGCCCGACATTAGCCCAACGTTATTTGTTATTGTTGGCCCAACATCAAATCTTGACGTTGGCCCAACATCAAATCTTGACGTTCGCCCGACGTTTGAATGTCCGCTAACCCAACATTGGCCCAACGTCATTTTCTGATGCTGGACCAACATCAAAATTTGACAATGGCCCAATGTCAAATGGCCAACGTAGGACCAACATCAAAAACGTAAAAAGAAATTAGAAAACATGCATAGATTCCACGTCCGATCCATGCAATTTGTTTAACCTTTACACACATTCATTCATAAATCATAATCATAATTCTATTCTATAAATATCCTATTCCTATACCTATTGCCTACTCCTAAACCTATCATCCTATCGTCCTACAAACATAGGTCGCAATCGGTATATTATATATACACCTCTTCTTAGCATGTATGTTTTGTAATAGTTAGTATTTGTAGAGCGTTGAATTTGAAATAATCCACCTTCAAATCATATTCATAACACTATTTAAGGTGTTTATATTCTTATATATCCTTCTAAATTATATACAGCAGCAAGGACATGACAAAAGTATATTTTTTAATTATAAATAATTCCAAAAATCGAAAATTTTCATTTCACTTACGATCGCTTATAATCGATCATGAATTTCCCGATAGCAATACTTCTTTTTGTTTTACTTTTGAATTACTAATGTTTGTAATCGATTAAACGAAATTCAATTCAGTATAGATTCTCAAAGCAAGTTAACAAAAATATAAGTACCCAGCTAGCTAACTGACGTCGGACCGATGTCGGCAGGTCTTCGGCAAGATCGCGGTCGGCAAACAGACGTCGCGCCAACATTACGCCAACGTCGAATTTAAGTTGGAGGTTTTGGAAATGAAATAAGTCGGAAAATCGTTGTAGTTGAATATCGTGCCGATGTCATTAAGTTGACGAAAAAAATACGTCTCAAATAAAACGTCGCGCTTAAATCGCACCAATGCCGAAACTGGTACCAATTTAAGAGCTTGATAGAGGGTTGTAATATTAATGTTGGGCCGATGTCAATAAACCAACATGAATATGACATCTCAAATATGACGTTGGGCCAATGTTGTACCGATGTCGGAATATATCATTTTAAGAGGTCGGTCAAGCCCTGGTCACAACCCACCGTGCGTGTTTTTAGTCCGTACGTTTTTTGGGGAGGCCACGGCCGCTACGTTTTTCTGAAAACGTGGGGAGGGAGTGGCAAGAGCAGGGAGGGAGTACCGTCAACGCACGGTGTAAGTGCGTGGCCCGCACGCCACGCCTGGCCGTGAGCGGTTGCGTGCATCGTACGTTGCGCACGTGGTAAGTGCGTTGTACGTGCTTACAACGTGCTTACAACGTAAGGTCTCCGTGCGGTTGCCACGTTATCGTACGGAGGCCGTACTTACACGTGCTGCTCACGTACGGTGTCCTTACTCACTAAGTGCGTGCAAGTGCGAACAACCTTTTCTGCTCATATTATACTGCAGAAATCAGTGCGCACAACGTGCGTTGTAAGTGCGGAGCACGTGCTTACTCGGTACGGTCCACGTGAGTTCTGCGTGCTCATTGGACAGTTGAACTGGGGAAGTGCCGAGTAAGCACGGACCACGCACTTATCACGTGCACAGCACGCACGTGCGCTCATTGGCTGTAGAACGCAGCGAAAACGCAGCGAACGCAGCGAAAGTTCCTCGTGCACTAAAAGTGCTACGTCGTGTCTGCGTGCTCCCAAATCCGTACTGAGTCGGTACTGAGTCGGTACTCACCACGTACGGATACCCAAATTTTGCCCACGTTTTTGCAAGTAGACAGCACGCACGGGGCACGCACTTGCAAGTACGGCGGGTTGTGACCACCGCTTCAATGGTTGAATGTGGAATTGATGTCGGACGGATGTTATTAATTGGACATCAATATGACATCACAAATATGACGTCAAGCCGATATCGCGCCGATGTCAGAATTGGCAGCAATGACACGAGTCGGCAAATAGTCATGAAATCGATGTTCAGCCGATGTCAATATTCTGTCATGAATATGTCATCTCCAATATGACGTCGGGATAATTTCGCGCCGATGTTGGAACTGGTAGCAATTAAAGAGGTCGGTAAATGGTTGTAACATTGATGTCGGACCAATGAGTTTTATTGGACATCCATATGACATCTCAATTATGACGCCAAAGCGATATCCTGCCGATGTCATAAATGGCACCAATGAAACTAATCATTAAATAGTCATTAAATGGATGTTGTGCCGTTGTCAATAATTCGACATGAATATGACATCTCAAATATAAAATCGGCCTTCTATCGCCCCGATGTTGGAACTGGAAGTAATTTAAGAGGTCGGTAAAATGCTGTGAAATTGATGTCGGGTCACAGTTATTAATTAGACATAAACATGACATCCAAAATATGACTTTGGGCCTATACCGCACAGATGTCGGAACTTTACGAAATTTTAAAGGTGGTTAAAAGTTGTGAAATAGATGTCGGTCGGATGTCATTACTCCTACATAAATATGACATCTCTACTATGACGTCAGTCCGATATTGTGATGATGTTGTATCTGGTAGCAATTTAAGAGGTCGGTACATGGTTGTGAAATTGATGTCTGGCCAATGTTATTAATTGGACCTCAATATGACATCTCTATATGATGACGCCAAAGCGATATCCTGCCGATGTCAGAACTGACAGCAATTAAACAAGTCGGCAAATGGTCATTAAACTGATGTTGTGCCGATGTCATTAATCCGACATGAATAAGAGATCTCAAATATGACGTTGGGTCAATGTTGTACCGATGTCGGAACTGGCGACCATTTGCCGGCTTGTTTCATTGCTGCCAGTTCTGACATCGGCAGGATATCGCTATGGCGTCATCATTGAGATGTCATATTCATGTCTAATCATTGACTTCGGCACAACATCAATTAATTGACCATTTGCCGAGTTGTTTCATTGCTGCAAGTTCTTACATCAGCCTGACATATTTATCACATTCATGTCTAATTAATAACATCGGACCGATATCAATTTTACTACCATTTACCGACCTCCTTAATTGCTATCTTTTCCGACATCGGCGCGATATTAGCCCGACGTCATATTGGAGATGGCATATTCATGTCCGACTATTGACATCGGCGCAACATCACTTTTATGATCATTTGCCGACTTGTTTCATTGCTGTCAGTTCTGACATCGGCAGGATATCGCATTGACGTCATCATTGAGATGTCATATTCATGTCGGATCATTGACATCGGCTCAACATCAACTTAATGACTAATAGCCGACTTGATTCACTGCTGCCCATTCTGACGTCGTAGGATTTCGGTTTGACGTAAACATTGAGATGTCCTATTCTTGTCTCATTACTAACATTGTCCCGACATTAATTTCACAACCATGACTGACCACTGACTGAATAATTGATGTTGGGTCGAAATCGCAAAATGACGTTTGGCCAGCATTAAAAAAACAAAAACGCCGCGCTGATGTTGGGCTGGCGGACATTTTTTACGTCGCGGCGACGTCGGATTTTTAATGTAGGCCCAACGTCTTCTTAAAACGACTTTTTACATTGGCCCAATGTTGGCACAACGTCAGGTGGCTAGCTGGGTAGCGACCTCTTAAATTGATACCAGTCCCAACATCGGCGCTATATTAGGTCGACCTCTTATTGGAGATGTCATATTAATGACATTGGGCCATTGTCAAATTTTGATGTTGGTCCAGCATCAAACGTCGGGCGAACGTCAAGATTTGATGTTGGGCCAACAATAAAAAATAACCTTGGGCTAATGTCGGGCTGGCGGACATTGTAATGTCGGGCCAACGTCAGAATTTGATGTTGGCCCAACGTCAGGATTTGATATTGGGCCATTGGCGGAAATTGACATTGGGCCAACATCACAGAATGATGTTGTGACAATGTTGGGCTAGTGGACATTTTAACCTCGCGCCCATATCATAATGTTATGTTGGTCCAATGTCATGAGTTGATGTTGGGCCATTGTCAGAAATTGACGTATCACAAAATGACGTGGTGACGATGTTGGGCTGGCGGACATTTTAACGTCGAGCCCACATCAGAATTTGATATCTGTCCTACGTCAGGATTTGGTGTTGGGCCATTGTCGGAAATTGACATTTGCCCGACATCACAAAATGATGTTGGGACAATGTTGGGCTAGCGGACATTTTAACATCGCGCCCACATCATAATGTTATGTTGGTCCAATGTCATGAGTTGATGTTGGGCCATTGTCAGAAATTGACGTATCACAAAATGACGTGGTGACGATGTTGGGCTGGCGGACATTTTAACGTCGAGCCCACATCAGAATTTGATATCTGTCCTATGTCAGGATTTGGTGTTGGGCCATTGTCGGAAATTGACATTTGCCCGACATCACAAAATGATGTTGGAACAATGTTAGGCTAGCGGACATTTTAACCTCGCGCCCACATCATAATGTTATGTTGGTCCAATGTCATGAGTTGATGTTGGGCCATTGTCAGAAATTGACGTATCACAAAATGACGTGGTGACGATGTTGGGCTGGCGGACATTTTAACGTCGAGCCCACATCAGAATTTGATATCTGTCCTACGTCAGGATTTGGTGTTGGGCCATTGTCGGAAATTGACATTTGCCCGACATCACAAAATGATGTTGGGACAATGTTGGGCTAGCGGACATTTTAACATCGCGCCCACATCATAATGTTATGTTGGTCCAATGTCATGAGTTGATGTTGGGCCATTGTCAGAAATTGACGTATCACAAAATGACGTGGTGACGATGTTGGGCTGGCGGACATTTTAACGTCGAGCCCACATCAGAATTTGATATCTGTCCTATGTCAGGATTTGGTGTTGGGCCATTGTCGGAAATTGACATTTGCCCGACATCACAAAATGATGTTGGAACAATGTTAGGCTAGCGGACATTTTAACCTCGCGCCCACATCATAATGTTATGTTGGTCCAATGTCATGAGTTGATGTTGGGCCATTGTCAGAAATTGACGTATCACAAAATGACGTGGTGACGATGTTGGGCTGGCGGACATTTTAACGTCGAGCCCACATCAGAATTTGATATCTGTCCTATGTCAGGATTTGGTGTTGGGCCATTGTCGGAAATTGATATTTGCCCGACATCACAAAATGATGTTGGGACAATGTTAGGCTAGCGGACATTTTAACCTCGCGCCCACATCATAATGTTATGTTGGTCCAATGTCATGAGTTGATGTTGGGCCATTGTCAGAAATTGACGTATCACAAAATGACGTGGTGACGATGTTGGGCTGGCGGACATTTTAACGTCGAGCCCACATCAGAATTTGATATCTGTCCTATGTCAGGATTTGGTGTTGGGCCATTGTCGGAAATTGACATTTGCCCGACATCACAAAATGATGTTGGGACAATGTTAGGCTAGCGGACATTTTAACCTCGCGCCCACATCATAATGTTATGTTGGTCCAATGTCATGAGTTGATGTTGGGCCATTGTCAGAAATTGACGTATCACAAAATGACGTGGTTACGATGTTGGGCTGGCGGACATTTTAACCTCGAGCCAACCGCGATAAGCCGACATCCGGCCCACAACTTATGACATCGGCACGACGTCAGGTGGCTAGCTGGGTAATTTCCTGTGTTTTCTCTTAATTTGCTTTTAATCCAAATGACCCGAAATCATAAACTTTTAACCAAATATCAATATAAAGTAAAAAATGTGGAAGGGGACAACCCTCGGACCACGCACGCTCGGTCGCTTCGCTCCCTCGCAATGCCCCCCCCCCCCCCCCCCACACACACACTTTTAAGAAGCTGATGACACACGTCTACCCATCACCACTGATTTGAATGATCAGCGACAATTTATCAGAGGTCTTGGAAAATGTGAGTTTTTATCAACTTAAAATCACTATAATAATAATTAATACAGAGAAAAAAATAGGCACGATTCTTTATTGTTATCAATATCATGGAGTAAATATTACATTTGAAAGAATATCAAAACAACAAAAACACAGCACCACTTACATTAGACAATCATACTCTTTAAAAGGGATCTATACAACATGTCCCAAAATTAATTACAACGGGACTTTCTGCAACGATAACTTTAAAGATAGTAGATCAATCAGAACGATATTTCAGGGTATGAAACTATAACTTATTACCTACATCTTGCAGAAAACCCTATTCGATTTGCTTCAGTGGTCATGGAGAATGAGGATCTTTTGTCAATCATGTCAGATGTCTCTTCCCTCCAGGTTTTGTAATAAGGAGACGTGTTGTCCATTGTGTTAACGCGTTATGAACGAAAATGGACACATGTCATGATTGACAGGGTAATGATAGGTAATAAGTTATAATTTCATACCCTGAAATATCATTCTGATTGATTTACTATTTTAAAGTTATCGTTGCAGAACGTCCCGTTGTAATTAATTTTGGGACATGTTGTACAATGTCCAAATCCTCAAAACCTACTTAGAACATAGGACAGGTTTCGGTTTTTCGATTTTTCTATTCGTAAAAAAATATATATACGATTGAAGTGTTCAGTTTTTTAACTATCCACTGGATAGTATTAACCGTGTACAAAAATAAAACAAAATTAGACTCACCTATTTTGTCTTGAAGTTGAACAAAGACTTGCCCACTTGGCTTAATTGGAGGGCAAATTTGTAACTGTCCACTTCGGAGATAAAATATCAATATCAATATCGCACGCCCGCCGCCTGGCGATACCGTGAAGACAGCTGCGAGGTCGGTGCGGCTGCCTGCTTGCCTGTGGCTGTGCGTACCTCAAAACATCTTCACTTTACGCCTTACCAGATAAGACCACGAGAGCACAGACAGGTTGTTTTCTCGGTCAAATTACAGTCGCAGCTATACTAAATTTATAAAACAAAATTAGACTCACCGATTTTGTCTTGTCATAAACCCCTCACAAAAAGTTCTGCGATTCAAGTTTGAGCTTTAATTACTCCATTGTCCCTATTATCTTCCGGATTATCTGACATACATTTGATATCATTGAAAAGCCTGTTTATTCCTCTTTACATTGATACTCCATTATTTTGTAATGGTTATGTAATTATGGAATGTGCATTACACCTATAATTATGGGGCGAAGTCAAGATTGAAATGTTGCAAAATGCATTGTTATATTGTGTAGCCATTCAGTGGTCATGGAGAATGAGGATCTTTTGTCAATCATGTCATATGTCACTTCCCTGTTGACGTGTTGTCCATTGTGTTTACGCGTTATGAACGAAAATGGACACATGTCATGATTGACAAAAGATCCTCATTCTCCATGACCACTGAAGCAAATCGAATAGGGTTTTCTGCAAGATGTAGGTAATAAGTTATAGTTTCATACCCTGAAATATCATTCTGATTGATTTACTATGTTAAAGTTATCGTTGCAGAACGTCCCGTTGTAATTAATTTTGGGACATGTTGTACAATGTCCAAATCCTCAAAACCTACTTGGAACACATGAACAGTTCTATATCACTGCACTCTGTTATAGATGCATAGGACAGGTTTCGGTTTTTCGATTTTTCTATTCGTAAAAAAATATATATACGATTGAAGTGTTCAGTTTTTTAACTATCCACTGGATAGTACTAACCGTGTACAAAGTCAGTGCAACAAGTTAGTAAATATCATGCTTTGCAGTTTCAGTCATTACTCGGCCATAAAACATCAATTTAACCTGACATTTGCATACATTATTCAGTGCATTGCATGGGCGTCAGCAGGCGGGGGACGGGGGGGGGGGGGGGGGGGGCATGCCCCCCCCCCCAACCAACATTTGAAATTGGAGGGGATTGTCCCCCCCCACACTTTTTTCATATATGCTCGACACTAGCACTTGCCCTATTGCCCGGGGCAAGTGAAAATTGATAGTGGGCAAGTAAAAATTCATAAAAGGTTTAGTTTGGTTGCCTGAGATTGGGCAACTAAGAGGGAAAAGGGTATTTTTTTCTTATGCGTAAATCTCATCAAGAAGTACGTTGGCAATTAAAGGGATAGTTGAGTTCTGGTAGAGAGAGTACAGTTTTAGTCAAACTGAATTTTAGAAACCAAAACATGCACAATTACATTACAAACTAATAATTATAACTCCATCATGCTCAAAAGAATACAACAATTACAAACGACTAAGTAAAAAGCCTGTTATCATTCAAAAAGAGCTGTTTAAACTAAAGAGGGCGCTTTAAAAAAATGCATTTATTTAAACCATTTTAAATAACATATTGTGCATGTGATGTTTTGTTTAAATAGTGATTAGATAGAGAGATAATCAACAATTACTATCTAAAAACCTCTTTTGAACATTTTTGAAAAGAGGAAGCATTTTAAAACGAATTTCAACGGCTGGTTCAAAATTCTCTAATAAACCTGGGGCCCCAGCTTTATTACAAATTGTTATATTTATGGATATTTCAGCCGTCTCTGAACCGATTTTGATCAAACAAAGATGATTTTATTATTTAAATATTATGCTCTTTCAAATTTTACACTCAGTTTTTCATTACCTCACAAAAAAAAGTAGTCTAGCGCCCTCTCTACCAAAACTCAACTATCCCTTTAAAGTGTGCGCATTCATGATTTTACTTGCCCACTTGGCTTAGTTGGAGGGCAAATTTATAACTGTCCACTTCGGAGATAAAATATCAGTAGTCGGCGTACATAAATATATGCGCAGTCTATATGGACTGGTAATATGAAACTTTTGGAACAAATTTTCAGGATATTTAATCAAATGTAAAATTGTGTGTGAAACCATTATGTTCCTCAAAACCACATGTATGCTCTTTTTATTTTATGCTATCATTTTTTCTCAAGCGTCACAGCAGTTACCAGCAATTTTAATCCTGCCAATATAGGCTAAACTGTAAAAACCTGTATTTTTACAGTAAAAAAATACAGATCGAACAAGCAAAGTACAAATACAGCGGATCTTATGTAAATTTAATATGGCTGTAGTAAAAATACAGAAAAATTGAATGATATATACAAATGAAATCTGTATATTTATAAAGCAGTTAATGAGTAAACATACATCAAATTGTCATTAAACTACACACTGTGTGTAATTTTACACTTCAAGTTGTTAAAACAACGGTAATTTTACATCTTGTTGTTTTCCTATACGGAACACCCATGTAAACAAAAAGACAGACATTTCCCTGTTTAAATGTGTTTTTTGCATTGATATTCAGTCATTCCTTTTCACAGTATACCTTATACCATTTCATGCTGAAGCCTAAAAAATGATATAATGTAGTCAGAACAAATCGGGAAAATTTTACAGCTGAGATTGAAATCATTGTGACTTCATTGTGAGTTATTTCACTGTTTAACCATAACAGAGTAACACGAGTATATAACAAGTATCCATAACTCATATAGCACAATTGCCACAGCGAGTGTAAACATTACCGCTGGCACAGTATACGGACGTTTAACCATAGACCTAGTAGTAGGTATATACGATCTTACTGGCGAGGGTTTGAATCTTGGGTCGGGTTTTTTTTTTTTTTTCTTTTTTTGGGGGATATCGATAGATTATGACATTATGAATGATAATTTTCTGAAATAAATTTTTACACGGATCACTATTTACTATTTACTATTTTTAGGTGATACGTATAGCGTATCACGTATTGTTATTACTCAGCGGGGTGTTTCCACAATCGCACAATACTTCACGATCATCTCTGGCTTTGTGTATATAACTCGTGTCATGTTACAAGGCTCGATCTCGATAAGATCTTGTTCATAACATATCAAATTATCATGCGACATCATTTGATAACACTACCACGATCCGTCGTCATTTCCCGCGGTCATTCCGATTTCATTCGACATCATTTTGATAACGCTATCACGATCCGTCTTTATTTCCCGCGGTCATTACGATCTCCAAATATACCGCAATTGTGGAAACACAATTATTTTTATTCTTTTTCTTTGTACGTTTTTTGTGTCTCGTGTCTGTAAAATTTGGCTGGGGATATGATAATGAAACCTGGTGAACATAATAGACCTTGGTCCGACATTGTGCACCTGGGTAATGATTATGACGGTACTACTCTGTGACGTCATGGAGACGCCATTTTGTGAAATATTTCAACAGCCCATACCTTTCTTACGTAATGGTATATTTTCACCAAATTCTGTACATGGCAAGCTAAGTTCAAGGGCTATATAAAAATGTCGCACCCAAGGTCGTACGGACAACGACGGACGCGTACGCGCGCGTCAAAGGGTAAAAATCCTTGAAAAATTCTCAAATCAACCGGCGAACCAATTTTCCATACGTTTCAGGTCATTCCGAGCATTTCAAAATTTTGCGCGCGTGCGCGTTTGCGCGCGCGCTTTTTCACGCGTAGCGCGCACGGAACAAAAAAATGGCGTTTTTTTTTTTGGAAACTGTTCCTAATACTTTCTATGATAAATTAAAACAGTTTCCAGATCTCCTCGACCAAAAACGCTCGAACAGGAGGGCGTAAAACTTTAAAATCCGCGAGTGCTGCTATGCACAAAATATGTACAAAATATGCCCTTTTTTAATTGATAATAATTTTTAAAATCCACGGGCGATTTTGTTAAAAATATTTTTCCTTGCAGACGAATGAGTTGTAGATACAACGTCATGCATCCTTATCGCCAACCAAACCTCATTATGTAATCATATGACCATGAGAAGTTAACATTAGCAGTTTTCAACGATTTTATCATTTGCGATTATGTATATATCGTGTTTGGATTCCGATATCTCGGTCAATTCTGCTTGAATCTGTCCCAAGTTTTGATATCTTGTAGCTGGGACGATCCTGAACAATTACTATCTCTTTCCGATCGGAAATGTGCCGATGCGCGCGTGCTACACATGAAATCCGCGCGTGCTGCCATATGTAAAATATGTGAAAATGTGGTAAAAACATGCCCTGTTCAATTGATCATAAATTTGAAAATCCATGTTCAGTATTTTGGTTGTTGTGTATTCGTGACAGAGTATGAGTTGTAGATATGGTGCGATATTCAAAAATCGCCAATCGGACATCGTGACGTCATCAATTTGCCATGAAAAGCGAAAATTAAATTTTGATTGATTTCATAAATTTTGTGTTATGTTTTGAAGGTGCAGTTGTGTGTCTATCTCCTTCGATTCTGGTCGAATACGTCTACAATTTTGATATGCTGTAGCGGAGATCTGGAGGAAAAATAATGTGTTCCTATTATGTTGCTCAAATAATGGAAACATTTGTTTTCCCTCTATTGCAATGTAGCATACAAATAATTCAAGATATTCCCAGTAAGCCGTTATATATCTTTTGTTTCATAACTTATGGCGTTTTTAATTAGATGTTTGAAAACAGTAATTGATTCTCAATACAGCGCACAGTAAGCCGTTATATATCTTTTGTTTCATAACTTATGGCGTTTTTAATTAGATGTTTGAAAACAGTAATTGATTCTCAATACAGCGCACATCAAATTTATGCATATAATGCGTTGCCAATTAACGAGACCAGAACACCCTCCCCAATGTTAGGGTCTTCACCCTCATACTACATCATATAATTTTATGAAACGCCCCTCCTTCCAGTAACGGTCAAAATAGTCTCTCACCCCTAGCATTTGTGCGTAGTAATCCCTATTAGTGCTGCAATAATGGGGAGGGAATTTTGACTCATACTAACTGTACGTAGCAAGGTTCTTCCAATGCATACAAAACAATAGTGGATGTGTGTGAGAGGGTGATGGATGACCAAGGGTGGAAAGGTCTGGACAATGTTTACAGGATCTAGCCAGTGGTGTGAGTTGTGGAATGTTGATGAATACATAGAGAGAATGACACAAAGTAAGAGAGAATGACAGAATATAAGAGTGGAATGATAAGATGATGATGGTACAATTTAGAGTACGATACTGCATAATCAAATAATATTCTTCAGGATATCACACTCCTCCCCCTTTAGATTTTTACTTCAAATTATGTGGACGCATTATAGGTCTGATGGTGTGTAGTCTTATCGTTCAGGCTCATGAAGGTATATTAGTTTGTGTTGTACATACTACATAGACTTCACTTTTAGTAGTAAATGCAACTTGATTGTGTGAAATTAAATAATTATCAAAAGTGTCTGGAACATAAAGAATAAATATGACGACGACTACTTCTGATGATAGTGGCGTACTCAGGATTTTTCAAGGGGGGGGGGTTATTTCGTCAACCAACATTTTCAAGGGGGGGGGGGTGGGTGTCGGTAAATTTTTTTCGAGGGGGGAGGGGTGTCGGTGAAGATTTGTGAGGCGGGGGGGGGGGGGGGGGTGGCACTGAAGATCTTTTCGAGGGGGTGTAGTTGGGGATTTGTTTTCGAAGGGGGAGGGGTTGTCGGTGAATATTTTTTGAGGGGGGTGTCGGTAAAGGTTTTGTTTGAGGGGTGTCAGTGAACATTATTTGAGGGGGTTGTCAGTGAAGATTTTCATCGGGGGGGGGGGGGGGTGTTGGTGAAGATTGTTTTTGTTGATGCGGGTGTCAGTGAAGATTTTCTAGGGGGTTGTAGGTGAGGATTTTATCGGGAGGGGGGTTGTTGGTGTTGATTTTTTTTGAGGGGGTTGTCGGTGAAGATTTTTTGGGGGGGTGTGTCAGTGAGAATTATTTGAGGGGGGTGTCGGTGAAGATTTTTCTCGGGGGGGGGGGTGTTGATGAAGATTTGTTGAGGGGGGTGTAGGCGAAATTTTGTTGATGGGGTAGTCTGAGAGAATTATTTGAGGGGGATTTCGGTGAACATTTTTCTCAGGGGGGGCGGTGTTGGTGAAGATTTTTTTTTTATGGGGGGGGGGGGAGGGGGGTGTTGGTGAAGATTATTCAAGGGGTATAAGGTCAAAGGTCAAAGGTCATACGTATCACCTAATTCGTCACAGTGACGAATTTCATGTCTAGTTATCTTTCATATTTCCCATCTCCACCCCCGCCTCCTCCTCCCTCTCTTCTCCCCTATCCCCTCCTTCCCACATCTCTCTCTACCCTCTCAGAGTGATTTCTTTAAATAACTCTCTCCTCTCCCGCCTATGTTTTGTCTTATTTTCAAACCTTCTTCCCCCTCTGTTCAGTAATTTTTATCTCCCATCTTTCAAATCTCCCCCCTCATCCCACCCACTCCCTCTCTTCCCCTCCCCCTCTCTTCATCCTCCTCCCTCTCCCCAGTTCTCACTCTCTGTTGCCCCTCTTATTCTCTATTCCAATCTTCCAATCAATTTCTGTCTTGATACAAGTCAAAGTCAACTCCCTCCAATATCAACAGGGACATATTTGGTTTATCCCGGGGTCACATACCAATGACTTGGGGAGAAAACAAACACGCTCAGATTGTGCTAACAGCAGGATTTCTGGCTAAAGTTTTTAAACCTAAAAATGAACCCAGTTATCATTTGTCTGGCCTTTAATTGGGTAACAAGAACTCCAAACGCTCGGTCTCTGGAATTCTTCTACAGTTTTTACAAGATCTCGATACTATGTTAGATACCAAGGGCAAACATTATTTTAAGATTTATAATGAGTAGATGGATGACACATTTCATGCCCAAATAGAGCGCTGTAATAATTCTGGTTTAAAAAACACAGATTTCTGGCTCAATTTTTAACCCCAAAATTAAACCCGTTGTCATTTATCGGGCCTTTAATTGGTTCACATGATCTCCACCTCTAGGGTCTAGGGAAATTTATATCTAGATGTTTTCTAAGTTCTGAAACTTAAAATTTACCCAAAGAAAACATTATACTGAAGATTTGTTTGTTAATGAGTAAAAGATGACATGTTTTATGCCCAAATAAAGCTCCTTAACCTGTTCCTTGAGATTCTGTAATCCCCATGACCACCAGTACAGGTACTTGGTTAATAATTCTGGAAACAGTGCATTCTGGCTCAATTTTTAACCTAAAAATGAACCCGCTTTATTTAATATCATTTATCGGGCCTTTGATAGGTTCACAAGAACTCAACCTCTATGGTCTGGGAAATTCATCAAATGTTTTCTATGTTCTAAAATGTTCTGAAATGTTGTGATATGTAAAATGTAATATTCTTTTTTTTTATTTGAATATAAATGACAGGGCTCCATAGATTTGACTTAACAGACAAGACGATGCAGCCCCCCTAGAGTGATGTGTTTTTCTCTCATCACTTTTCACCTCCCCCATGGAGAAGTTTTCTCAACAAGAAACAGAGATCTTGGCAGATTACGACCACTTATCATATTAATTCAACAAGTTGACTTTGACAAGCAAAACAAAGCAGTACTACACAATATTATAACACTGAGCCAGTGTGAATTTCACACCATGCACAAAGGCATTCGCAAAGGAACATGCCCTCTCTAGTATATCTTTCGTAAAACTGCAAATCATTACTATCTGCCAGCTGCCAATTTCATGCAGTTAAAGTTTCCTAAATACATTTACCTGATCTCTAAATAGCCTAGATTTCAAGTTTGTTATCATTTAGTGAATGATAAAATCAAACTAGTCTCACCTAAACTATTATCACTGCTAGCCGGCCAGGAGCCCAGGCGTCCGCCTACAGGGTTCCAGACTCGAGTTTACTGCCCATTTTGGGGGAGCCCGCCCTCTCTAGACGACCTCTGAACAGCTCGTCACTGCAGCCGCTTCCAATGCGCGTTTCCCGACTGTGCCCACCATAGGAATACATTCCTCCACCTCTGTCTCTATCTTTTAGTGTTGCTATAGTGGGAGAAGCGTCGTCATGAGAGGACTCGAAACAATCTCGCCACGGACCTTTCGCTGGCGACCTCTGAACAACTCGTCACTGCAGCCGCTGCCGATGCGCGTCTCTCGACCGTAAGAAAACAATCCTCCTCCACCACCTCTTTCTCTATCTCCTATTGTGGCTCTACTGGGAGAAGCGTCTTCGGGAGAGGGGCTGGAGACGATCTCACCGCGCAGCTTTTGCTGGCAATGCATGAACTCGTCGAATGAGACGCGGCCGTGGCGGTCGGCCCCGAGCTGCACCATGAGGTCGTGGACGGACTCCTCCATGTTGAGCTCGCGACACATCAGCAAGATGTCCTGACTGCAGAAGAAAAGAAGAAAAGAAATAATCAAAAATATTTTAACCAGTTCCCTTCAAGAATTAATGCCCATTTTTTTGCGAGCCCGCCCTCTCTAGTCGACCTCTGAACAGCTCGTTAGTGAAGCTGCTGCCAATATGTGTCTCCTCCATCATGAGCTCACTTCACATCAGCAGGATGTCCTGACTGCAGATGAAAAGAAGAAAACAAAAGTTTATACTTAGCGCCATTTACTTTCACAACCAACAATGTACATTAACATTATTATTATTTTCACATATTTACAAATTACAAATGCACAAAAAGAAAAACACTCAATGGAAAAATCCTCCAAAATAACCTTCTACATGTATTAAACAAGAATCCATGAAATATGGACAATAGTCTATATAGTGCGCATATATCAGAGGCCCATTTCATGAAAGTCTTTTAACTATGTTTGTACACAACCTTGGTATAACTTTGACATTTACGGCAACACGTGTTGCATGAAAGCGTCTGTGCTATTTGATACTTCCAACCTTGTCCTTTGTGATCAGAACAAACGCCATCCGCATGTCCGTAGATCAGTCACAGTCACGTGACAGTTAAGACGGCCCTAGCTAAGAGCCTTTCATGAAACAGCTAGGCCCCTGTTTTCTTTTCCCGTCTCAAAGGGGGAGGTGGAGGGGGAAGAGCAGGGAAGTTTTAGTCCTAATGGAGTGTGGTCATTCAATACTGCATCTCATTAATGTTATGAGCATAATTCATCATCCGGTATCATGGACCTGGCAGCTTGCCCCGAGCGCCGTGCACTTAATACCAGTGTAGCGTATGCCGCCGTGTAACATTGAAAAAGAAAATATATGCACTCCTTTTCTCCTCCGTTCCAGAAATTAACAATTTTAATGACTGAAATATTTTGCCATCTCGTGTCATGGACTTGGCAATTATAGCCCGGAGTGCCATTCACTTAATACCTCTGTAACTTACGCCGTCGCAACATTGACAAAGAAATGTGATGCAAATTTTGTCCTTCTCCATATTCAAGAGATTATCAATATGATAAATAAATGTTATGGACATACACCATCTATATAGCGGGTCGTGGACCTGTCTGTTAGCCTTGAGCATTATTCATCTAATAGCACATGTAACGAATGCTGCCACAAAATTGACAAAGAAATTTGATGCAAATTTTGTCCTTCGCCATTTTCAAGAGATTATCAATATGATAATGTATGTTGCGGACATAATGCAAGTTCACCATCTATAGCGGGGCAAGGACCTGCCCGTTAGCCGTGAGCGCCATTCACTTGATACAAGTGTAACACATGCTGCCACAACATTGACAAAGAACTTCCTCTAATTCCCCCTTTTTATAATAATAATAATAAGATATAGCATATTTTATAGAGCGCCATGTATCTAGGTGCCCTATTCAGAGGCGCATTATTACCCTCGGTCATCAGGTACAGTTCATCCCGCACAATTATCTTGCGCACCATATTAACTCCCAGGGGAGCATACTAGCTAATTTAATACTAGCCCAAGCTGCCCTACTATATAGGGCGCTACAGGCTAATTTAACACCCGACCAAGTATCCATTTATACTCCAGGGTAGAGAGCAGCCATGTGGATTAAATGCCTTGCTGAAGGACATAAAATGCAGGGGCATCGATTGGGTTCGAACTCGGGTCCCGAGATTGGAAGTCAAGCGCTTATAAATCCGATCTTGCCACAACACGTCTTCATAATTTATCATTTGAACCGGCCACGGGATAAAACATGTTTGCATTACCACCCATCTTGTCCATCCATTGTATCCAGTCAATGACAATGGACTTCAGTTGATGATGAACCTACACATGTATAGCAAATGGAAATATTGTTGAATTATGTATTCATGACCAAATAATTGCTTCACTTTACAGTAGGCAACAGTTTTAACACCCATTTTTTTGTTACAGTGTTTTGCAAGCCGCCAGCCAGTCCAGCAATCAACCCGGTGATGAAGCCAAGGGTGCACCCCCTTCCCAAACTCATATTTGTATCCCCCCCCCCCCCCTCCCATTTGTTGTTGTTTTGCAAGCAGCAAGTCTATACAGCAATTAACCCAGTGTTGAAGCTGAGGGTGCAATCCCTCCACCCCCCCCCCCCCCCCCATCCCCAACTTCCCAAACCCATTTTTTTATCCTCCTCACTGCCCCCCCCCCCTCTCTCTCTTACACATCTGAGAGAACAAAATTAGCAATATAACAAATGGCTACCCCCTTTATGGGAATCCTGCATCGTCCGTCGTCCCCCCCCCCCTCCTCCCTCCCTCCCCCCTCCCTCCCCCCCTCCCCCCTTGCCCCCCTTGCCCCATCTCTAGTTTGATACTGGCTAAGCTACTGGATCAAATAGTATTGAATTCCCAGACATCTTGTCCAAGATGGTGGACTTCAGCGGATAATGAACGGATAATGAACGTACTGGAAATATTATTGTTTAATGATTTTCCGGGGCTCTTTGGGGCATTTCGGGGCTAAATAGCCCTGCATCCCCAACTATTTTGTTCACTCTCCATAGTAGATGTGGCTTATAAATCTATCAATAAAATGAATCCTTTAGAGTTTAGACCTAACACAGAATAATCTTTCCTGAAATATTTTAGGTATCTAAAAAAATACCCTCCTCTTTATGTGACGGTAATGACCCTACCAGACATCAATTTTCTTTCTTTTTTCTTTTTTTTACACATGCAGGAAATTATTATTTAGATGTGACTAAGCCATAAACCAGACATATGTTTTCTTTGTAAATTTGGAACTATCAATAAATTATTACCAGTACAAAAAATTACTCATTAATACAGAATTGAGCGGTGTCAATAAATTTACAATCTTGCATCACTTACAAATTGCTTCCCTTTCAGCGGGCGACAGTTTAACACCCATTTTGTGTCACAACGCCTGGGCGACAAAGGGCCCAGCCAATCATTCCTAATCATGATTGCATTACCATACATACCATCGCCAGCGTGTCCCCGACAATGGACTTCAGCTTGTGATGCCTGGGCTTGGGGGACATCAACTTTTGTTTACACAAAGCGTGAAACGTGCATGGAAAAATAATCAGCTAGACGAGTAGACATGCCTTAGATTTAACCCACTCAGGACTAGTCCCCTGTAAATACCTGGACAGGGGTCTACTAACCCATACCAAATAACATCAATATAATCTTGGACGGGTTAATAAATGCTCAGGACTGAAATATCTGAACATCTTTCAATCTTAGAATGTCAGTAATATCATGACCAGGACAATGGATAACAGCTGGAAGTGGGCTTGTTTGACATGATCAGCTCTGTTTACACAAAGTCAAAAATGTGCATGGGGAAATAATCATTTATGATTTAGTTGAGAGGGGTTATGCCTCAGCCTTGGATAATCTTTTATCTGAATAGTTCAAACATTGGAGCATAGTATGATGAATTAGGAACATAAATACATATTGTATCAGATGTATGCACACCTTACACCCTGTATGTTGAATCCATCCATATTTATGTGATGCTTTATTGTTTTTAAAATCTTGGATGTTGGATAACACATTTAAATGTACACAAGTAGTTTTGGGATTAGCCTTCAAAAGGCCATCCGGCCTACATGTACATGTTAATTCCACCACTTTATTGATGTATATACTTCAACAATTTAGTTTGTAATGTGTAAAAACTTCATGTTTGTATTGTTTGTTACATGTTATTAGCTTGTGGTGATAAATGAAATTAAAAATTTGAAAAATTTAGGTAGATCTGCATTAATATCTTGTTACAAGAACTCATGATTACTTTGAATTTATACTGAGGATGATACAATTTTTGTGATAGTTCTTTAAAGGGACTTAGTAACATTGTCCAAATCCTCAAAATCCAATTGGAATTCTAGCGGTTCCCTCATACCTAGTTGTATTCTTATTAACAAAACAAGCATGGGGCAGGTTTCGGTTTTTCAAATTTCCCTTTCGTTAAAAAGATATTTACGATTGAAGTGTTCAGATGTCAAATTATCCACCGGATTATCCAATGGATCATCAGAACTGTGGTACAAAGTGAGAGCAATGGGTTAGTGAATGTCACTTTGCATTTTTGCTCATTACTCGGCCATATAAAGTCCATTTCACTTGAAATTTTCACACAACACCCAGTGGACATATCAGATATAAACAACAATATACATTGTATCAACCACTCAGAATCACTTTTTGCACATATCAACAAAGTTACTAGATCCCTTTAAAGAATCTGTCACAATCTTGCTCAAGAGCCTTGATACTGATACTGGTTCTTCTTCCAATGGCCTTGTCCCACTGCACCATTTCTCCTTCCCTTTTCCAATCCCTTTGATGTCGGGAGGGTACTAGCAGGAAACAAAATGATGCGGACTAAGTTCGGAATGGACTAGTAGGATACTTTTAATTCGGCTCCGTTTCGCGTGAAACGAAACGTCATGGAACTTCTAACATTTGCTAGCCTAGATAATGACGGTTTCGCCACATTTCGGTCGCATATGAAACAGAAGGGGAAACTGTGTAGTGGGACTATAGGCCATAAAAACATGATGAATGGGTGCTTTTACACATTAAGAACCCAGGACAGGCACATGCATGTGCATGAATAATGTATTTATTTGGGAAGATATTCACCGGACTTCATGGTCAGGGAGCAGTCGCTTGGGCTATGCTAAGTTACCATAGCAACAACCAAATCTTTGTGAAGAAGAAAAAATATACATGATTAGTCACCAGTACCATAATCACGCTCTGTATCAAATATCCAAAACTAATCTTTTCTTGATGAAATTCTCACATACAATTCTGCTTGCCTTGCATGCATAGTCACAGTCTGGGCTAGGCTAGGCTATCATGTAGCAGCAACAAAATTATTTGTGTAGAAGAGAAATATTATAGCCAATTATCACTGTTTGTATCTTACTAAACTACATAGTATCCCAAACTAATCCATCTTTGATGAAAATTTCACCTTCTATACTGTATGCATATATAGTCACAATATGTCTTTTCTGTGGGGAAAAAAAGGTTGTAGCAGGCCAGGGTATACAGTGGAGTCCAAATGGCTAGAGAAATACTAGAGAATACTAAAAAGATGAAAGAGTTGCAGAGAAATATTAACTTGTTTGTTTGTCCGTTTTTTTTTACCCTAGGCAGATTCTAGTGTTTGATACACGTAACAAGTTCATGATATTAATGGGAAACATTATCCAATTTAGTCAAAATGTTACACTTTATGACAAGGATGTCCATTTTCGAAATGTACATTACCTCTGCAAAATTGAATAAAGATGCCTAATTGCCTACATTACAATTTACTATTCAAAGAAAAAAAATAATAAAGGACAAGATTGATATGCTCAGAGAAAAGATCAAACAGATTTGCAGATGACGGATCTATGTTTTGGGGCCATGGGGCAATACACATATCTCATGATTTATGCTCAGGCACACAAACATTATCTTATTTTGGTTTGTGGAATGCGACCCCTTGACACCAACCCCTAGCCAGCAGCCTACGATCAAAGGCACATTTTCATGTTAGGGTATTTACATGAAAATATATGCACTCAAGTTTGTAATCTGTCCATAAACTTGTTGTAAATTACATTTACATGAAGTCCCTAATATCATAATTATCATTAGGATCAGCTCAAGTTTACAAATCATGAGACACTAAAAGTGTGCTTCTTGACATTTTCTTGTTCAATAAAATATTGAATTTATCGGTACGAACATATTTGAGGTAGCCCACTAGCTCTGGGCCACTAAAAGTAAGCTTCAGGCCACCATGATGCCACCAATGGGCCACCAATGGGCCACCAATGGGCCACCAATGGGCCACCAAAATCTTCATGTGCGGGAATAGGCATACAACTAAGTCTTACTTGCTAGGCTACAAAAATAACATAATTTGTTTAATTTCTTTGTTTCTGGGCCACTTCTAAATTCAGAGTGTGGACCCAAAATAACAATTCTTAAATTTTTTGACTCAGTTGCATCTGGCCTGTAGACCTAAATTAGATTTGATTCAACTTACTCATGAGGGCCATTAATAAAAAAAGAGTTACCTGTAAATATTGAGCTTTAAATGATGAGTCATTTTGAAGTAAAACTCTTTCTTTGTATACATGATTTGCCTGGGTGTACAGTAATATTGTGAACAGATGATCAATTTACAACAACCGTTTACTTTTTACTTGTCCCAACTCGGTTGTATCTTTCGGTGCGTACCAGATGACGACAGAGTCAATGTTTGTCCGTTCAATTATCCAAACTCTCTCCTACTACTCCTCCCCAGTGTTGATGTCTGCTTTTTGCTTTCCCAATTGTACAAATTTGCTTTTCAGCTACATGTGGACAATTGGACATCAATCAAAAGAGCATTGGGGTTGAAAAATCAAGTCTGTACGGATGTATACCTTATTCAGGGCTCGACGCTAGCACTTGCCTGCTTGACCAGGGAAAGTACAAATTTTTGTCGGGCAAGGAAGTAACATTTCATAAATTGTCTAGTTTGCTTGTCTGATCGAGCAACTAAAGAAATTGTCTAACTACGAGAGAACAATGTAGATTTACTTATGAAAATCTTATATTATATCTAGAAGTAAGAGGGTAAGTAAATTATATATTGGGCCTTGCAAGTAAAATGTCAAAATGTACGATTTAACTAGCCTACATATATGGCCAGTACAGAAATAAAAAGTTAGTGTAGAAACTAGAGGCTTGTCTATTGATATTATCATGGTACTGGTGACTGGCTGGATATATTCATACCACACCATAATTCAGTTCAACAGCCTTTGAACCAGGGGATTAAATGCTATTAATTTAATTTTAAAATATTGCATCATGGATCTCATATTTATATAAAGAAAGTCATGTTTTACAGGATGGCTACAAAAAATATATATCACATTTAATACAGTAATAATAAAGGGATACAAACACTAGTTGCCGACAGACACTGTGGGCAGTATTCTACTAAATTTATCAACTTAGTCTGGACTAAGTTCATAACCATGGACTAACTAATCTAGACATTAGTAGATATTAGAGCAAAGTGCCACAGACAGAGATACAGAGATTGGAGATTTATATGAACATACATGTAGATTGTCCAAATCCAGAAATTTTACTTAGAACATTAGTTCTTCTCTCATACTTTTGTTGTATTCGTATTACTAAACGAATCAATGGAAAAGTTTTCAAACTTCACTTTCATTAAAAAGATACTAACGATTGAGAGCTAGGGATTTTAACTAGATCCAAAGTCAGTGCAAGAAAACTAGCAAATACCACTTAGCATTTTCGCTCATTACTTGGCCATATAATATATCCATTTTCACACATTACTCAGTGGATATATCAGATCACAACAATACACATTTTATCCAACATTCATCACTTTTTGCACATGTCAACAAAGTTAATAGATCCCATTAACGGAAAACTAGTTATGATAGATAAATTACAAACAAACTGTTTTAAATAGAACATTCATGCCATAAATCCAACAAAAGAAATACAAATGTCTGCATTAGTGCCTGCATATATATATATATCATCATAAGTGCACATTCCCAGACAGTTGTTAAAAGTAGAACCTAGCATTTAAAGTTAATATTTAGTTTTGGTGATATTTATTATTTATGTTCTGTGTGTGTACATTTGCTTAGCAGATGTGCCAAAAATGTTCACAAAATATTTAGGTTTGTGAAATATGAGATGATTTTGAAAATTATATTTCCTGGACAATTCCATCATAATTAAAGGGGACCACCAGGCAAAGGACAACATATTATTATATGTTTTGGTACCGTTTTGTGATATCAAATAGATACCCAACATTTTGCAAAGGGTTGTGTAATTCATAATCAAAGCAATTAATTTTCCACCACTTACGGAACCACGGCTATCTCGTGGTTCCACACGGGCCAGGCATTTGCGAGTGCGCCAATGCAATTTACGCGTACGTCAATAGAATCCCGGATGATTCGTTCGCTCTGCATAGAGCGCCGCTGGCTGTGCTCGCATAATAGTCTGCGCATTCAGACCGCATGACCGCATGGCTGAGAATGGTGATGCGTTTTCCAATTATATATTTTTTTCTGAAAACATATTTTTGTGAACTTATTGAAGGAATGGAATACTAAAGATGTTACCTTTCTATACAAAGATTATTATTTTTGGGTGGTGGTACCCTTTAAAACAATGTCCCATGTACATATCCATAGTGTGTGTGCATTGTGAACTTCTTTGTTAATTACAGGATTAAATCATATGTAGGGCCATTCTTGGTCACGTGTGTGACCCAAAACATGAACAATTTTGAAATAGGATGCTTATATTTCAGTAAGTATAAGAGGTATAATGATTTTTACTTTGTATGTGACTTGAATATGTTGAAGTCTTTCAGACTTAACACAAAATATTTTATAAGGATTACGCTACTCAATGTCAGAGGTCAAATGGCATGGGTCACGTGTGTGACTTCGCACGGAGCGCTTTTTTCATAACTCAATTTCATTTGGGAAATCCTTTGAAATATGAAAAGCTATAATGTTCATCTTATTACCAGACAAGTATTATAGATCTGTAAGTAAAAAAATAGCAATGAATAAGAATTTTATCAAACCATTGTTTTTTATTGTATTTAATTATGTGGTAACGTCTGGTCACTGTGTGACATTTTGGGGTGGTCACGTGTGTGACATGTACAATATGAATGGAAAAATGGGTATTTTATAATATCAGGTTTAGAAAGAAATGAAAGGTTCAATTTTTACAAAGTTGGTATCAACATGTACAGGAAAGTGAGAAGAATAAGCTTGCTAACTATCCTTTCGATATCTTGATTATTTTCTGGGTTATGATTTTAGAAAAATATTGAAATATGTAAATGTATGCAAATGAGTATGAAAGTGTCTTTGTTTAATGTAGATCATATATTTCATGAAACTTTACACATGGATCATTCCAAAAATGGAATAAAACAACAGAAAAATAAAACTTCAATTTTTCCGAAAAAGTTTCACTTTTCAAAGAATGGCCCTGTAGTGTATTCTGCTGTGCGCAGAAACATTGCCATGTAAAATTGTTTTGAGGTCAGTTTTGTCTGAATTAAATTTTTCTGCAAATAGTCCACATTAGCTTTAAATGCCCTGTTCTCATTCCAAGCTTGCATCTTTCATGTACATTTCACAAGGGGTGAGCAGATGTTTCATGTCAATTTCAGGAAAAGAATGTGTGTTTATGGGTTTGATGGTAAAAATATGGCAAATGTATGGGTACATACTGTAGTGATGTACATATGTATGCTTTGTTCATCTTTATATTTTCATCAATCTGGCTTTTGCATCCTACAAAATCTCATAGCAAATAAGACATTTTTATGATCAATGAGACCTTCCTTGAAAATCAAATAGCAGGTTACGCAGGTAAATGTACATGTAGGTACCAATTTACTCTTTTCTTTCTTTGTGAGTAATCATAGCTCGTACGTTACGAGTGTAGTAACTTGTTTACTATTATTTTTAGCAATTTGAATGCTCAATTAATCTTCACTCATTCATTTCACAAGCTACATGTACATGTACATATCCAAATATGCACTTTTAAGGCTGGGGTGTACAGTACTTGTATGGAGAATGCGTAATCGTCTCCAATAGGTACAAATAATTGCTGTTCTACTCCATTAGCCATCAATTTTCCACTCCATTATTTTGTTTATTACTCATCCTTTGTTTCTCACATACATTGTATGTAGGTAGCTGAAATTTATTTTGTGACTCAACTGGTTTACTTCAAAGTCGTTTTGATTTATTTTATTCCTCTTTCCCCAATATACAAGCAATTTAGAACGTCTGTTTGATCAATTAACCATTTGATCCCATCCTCTGATAATTATCTATTTTTTGATGTACATGTAACATGTTTGTTTTTAACTTTCTTTCCTGGTCGGCGGTCAGGCACATCTAGGATAGAGGCTTACAATATCCAATTTTGCTTGCCCAAATGGGAGGCCAATATTACAAAGAAAAGCATTCACTTTCCACTGCTCAGTCAGGCAAGATAGATTTGACATTTTAATTTATGTAGTTCTAAGCTCAATTTTGGCTAGGCCAGCTTATTTCAATTCATGTTTTATCACCGCCACACCTCCCCCCTCCCCCTAGCAGAATATTCCTTGTACATGTGCGCATTAATTAAACTTGAATATCTCACTAAATATTGTTTATGGCTCTTTCTTTTTTTCTTCGATATAATGATCTTTACATAATTATTTTGTAACAAAAATGTCTCACAAATATAAATTAATATATCATTCTGGCCTATAATTAATTTTAATAAATTCATATAACAATATCAGTTGAAGTCAATTTAACAAATTCGGGAGCCCTAGCTCGAAGACTTTGAAAATTGTCTCTTATTACACAACATATTATTATCTCAGAAAAATTCCAGAATTGAGGGATTACCCGGTCAGTTTTCAATTCCCAGGGTAGTGTCTTCCAACAAATATTTCCCACCAATTCTCATCACTTCTTTCAAGATTTTCCCATAACTCCTGTTTTTCTTTTCTCTCATATCATGGAATAATGCCAAGTCTCCTGCTGTTTTGTTTCTTCAAGGTTACAACTTCTCACAACCTATGGTGACATGTAGTAGCTTACAATTTTGCATTCTTCAGTGCAAAATCCTTATAATGTATGTACTTCAATTCCTTCCTTCCTAAATATTATGATACCCACATATTTACATAAACATGTATACCAGGTATACCAGGTATGCAAATGTACTACATAAATTTCAAATGAGGTCCATAAATTTATACAAAACGTAAACAATGATCTCTAAATTATCAAGAATAGCATGTTTCATTTTTGCTGGTCCATTGAGGCAAGTATTCACAATTATCATTATTCTGAATATTGTATAATTTGATGATCTCAAACTAAAACGAGGGAAAAGGAAACATTTAAAGATTATATATTTGGGTTCCTAGTTTGGTGCCAAGATGTGAGTTTGGGGTAATAATTTCACACTTAAAATATTGTGTTCAATATTCCTCATACAATTTTTGATACATGTATATTATCAATCAATAAACACTGCAAAGATGAAATCAAATGAAAATAATACTGCCAATCAAACAGGAGAAATGGGGATGTTTGCAAGAGATTGAATCAACATGCTATTGAAAGCATGATTTACGATAGGAATAAATCATTGAAACAAGTTTTAGAGCAATTCAAAGTTCCAACATCAAATATTTATCACATTTATGGTAAGCACAGAAACTATACAAAATATACAGAGCAAGTATCCAATAAAATGAAATACAATGTACAAGACTACATGTACAGCAATACAAACATTTTAAAATACAATGGTGGCTCAGGGCGATTTAAGCCCTCCCAAATGTAATAAAAATAACCCCTAAAAATCATAAAAGAGCTCCCATAATTTTGTGCACAGGAGTTCAATGCCAAATTAAGAGTACAGAAAGGCAAGCTTGATATTGTAACTACCCCCCCCCCCCCCCTCCCTCCCCCTCCCCTCACCCCCGAAAAATAACTAATATTTTACCCTGTTATAAACTTGAGAAGTGACATTTACTATACTGGTAAGCACTAGGACAGGGAAAAATCAAGCTCGCCAGTATGACTCTAAAATGCATTTTGCATTGAAGTCTATGCAAAATTATGGGAGTTCTTTTGGGCATTTCGGGGGCTAAATCAACCCCCCCCCCCCCCCCCTGTATTTTGTTCACTGCAGTAGGCACAATTATTCCCATTATGTGCATTCTTGGAGGCAGACAGCAAATAATGGTTGTTTGCTCAATGATATTCTCCTGGCTCCAAAATGATGGATGAATGTACGGACAGGAAGAGAAATTTAATAATTTTAAAGGGATAGTTGAGTTTTGGAAAAGAGGGCGCTTCAAGAAATACTTTTTTGTGAGGTAACTGAGTGGCAATTTTGAAAGAGCACAATTTTAATGACAGAATAAACTTGATTTGATCAAAATCGGTTCAGAAACAGCTGTCTGATCGGAATATGATCCCACACTTATTCAATGATTTTTTCTCTAGATACATGTTTATCCCCCTCAATCATGTTTAGAACAAAAGTACAAAATGCTTACAATTTTTCAAAAATGTACAAAAGAGGTTTTTAAATAGTTGTTGATGATCTCTCTATTTAATCATTATTTTATCAAAACATCACTTGCACAATTTTTTATTAAAAAATGGTTGAAATTAATGCATTTTTAGAAAGCACCCTCTTGTGTTTTAACGGCTCTTTTTGAATGATAACAGGCTTTTTACTTAATAGTCGTTTGTAATTTTGTATATACCTCTCGAGCATTATGGAGTTATAACTATTAGTATTAAAGTTATGGTGCAGGTTTTAGTTACTAAAATTCAGTTTGACCAAAACTGTACTCTCCCTTAAATAACGAAAGGGGAAAAGGAGCACACATGCTTGAGAAGCCTAAATCATCTGAATGCCAAGTTTAGCAAAGGGCTAATTGAGTTATAATGCAATGAGAGATGATTTGGTTTGGTATTTAACATGCATTCTCCATCTAGACTCAAGCCCGAGAAGCTATTTTGGAAAATAACACTGGGCTAGTCACTGTTACTGTTCCTAGTCCTACTTCTTTCTCCAGCCCAGGTCCTGTCTTATAAGGTCTCAGACAGGAAGAGCCATTGTTCTTTTATTTACTCATGTCTAGCACTGACTGGAAATCCAGTTAGACTTACAATTTAAGGCTTGAAGTTTAACAATGGGGATCAATAATGGGATGAAAGAACTTAAATCTCGGAAGTGATTCTACACCCTCTTTGCATTCGTACTCACAGACTCCTGTCCTACAATCAGTCCTGGGCCCCATTGCAGAAAGAGATACAATCGATTTTAAGTTACAATTAATACAGTTAGTCAGATCATGTGTTCCAAATGCACAAATCTGATTGGTTAAAAGGCGCAAAGTGTCCGAGTCTTGACTTACGATTGATTGTATCTCTTTCTGCAAGGTACAACAAGCCTCCACACTAACTTTTTTTCTTTACTGGCGCATACGCACTTGAGTAAAATCATACATTTTCACATCATACTTGCATGAATAGAAAATTCACTTGCCCCCTCTATCTCTTTATGAGATTTGTAAAAAAAACATTTTTCTCCCCCAAGCGACCGATAATTGATTTGCCCGATTGGGCAACCAAACTAAACCATTTATGAAATTTTACTTGCCCTAGATCAATTTTTACTTGCCTCAGGGAAAGCAGGCAAGTGCTAGTGTCGACTGTCGAGCCCTACGTTAATGTTCTGTCTAGCTTGTTTGGAGATGAGTTATAACTTAGAAAACTGTCATCCTCTAGCCTATAATTTCTAACCCATTTATGAATGAAGCATTTTCAATGGGTAGAAAAGGGGAGAAGAACATCAATTATTGGAGATTTATTGGTTTTGGTAAAGTCTTTACAATCATTTAAATTTTTTTTATTTAAGTGGCCCGAAGCTAGAAATAAGTAACCCAGAATGGCAGAAATTTTTTTTTTTAAATACATTAAATCTTGGTGGCCAAAAGAGCCAAGCTAATGTTTGGTGATCCTACACTCTACAGTACTATGAACATTTTTAACCCATGACTAGTTCCGAAAAATACTTGGGCTATGGTCTACAGATGGAGAATGCATGTTATAAATTCAGATTGTCTACGATTGGTATATAGTGCAAAACAAAAAATTGTTTACTGAAGTTGTTAGGTAAATTACCAAAATATTTAGTGCTCTAAGACATGTGCGTGCACAGTACTACTCTCAATAATTAAACAATAAAAACAATGGAAACAATATCTAAATTACATACTGTACACGCTACAGTACTGTACATACTTCTATCATGATAAATAGTACGACCTGAGATTTACTGTTTATCTCTCGGGATAATGTAAGGAATGCAGCTTTTCATAGCAGCTATGAACACGTACAATGGGATGTAGCCATGTACATGTAAGACTATGTAATATCCCTTTCACATGAAACAAATACTGTATAGATTTAGAATGAATCATAAATTATCACACACAAAAACATTCAAAAGACAAGCAATCATAATTTATGAAGTGAATAATTATTATGGCTTACTTGTATTACAAATACCAAGGAAATAGGAATTCATTTTCAACAGAGCTCTACTTTTCAAGATTTCTTGCATTTTAGAAGCAAAAATTGGTTGGAAAATGTATTGGTCTGTTTTTGGCATTCAAGGTCCTAAATTGCAAAGAGTATTGTCCTATTTTTCCATGCTAGACATGGTGGGTGATGCCAAAGAGTACAAAGGTGTGCATGCTCAATTGCTCATCTTTTTATTTGTACACTTATTTAGACTTGTAAACGGATCATGTTTGACACTACAATATGAAAGGGGTCTACTAAAGTTTTGGTTTCAGCTGCTTCGCATACATGTACCATCAATGCGCTGATACCAACATGGTAAACACCATGTAGCAGATAATGATTAGTTTCATTCAAGCAGTTAATCACTTTGAACACTTCTTGCATAATTGTCAAATACGGTACACGCTCCAAGGAAAACTAGAATCAAATTGTCTTTTTCAAGGATTACTTTTCTAAAAAATGTGAGCAAAATCCCTAGGAAGTTGGAAACTATTTAGCATGGAATTTAAGATTATGGGGACTCTTCATTTTTTCTTTTCTTTTCTTTTTTTTGTAGGTGGGGGCTAAATTTGATAAAACATCCTGAGTTTTGACATGCTTTTCAATGACAGACACAATAGGATTATGTCAACGAATTGCACAAGAATTCTTGCAATGCTTTGGAAAGGGATCATGAGAAAAGGGTCTTGAAGTGTTAGTTCTAAGCTCCTTCACATACCATAAATGCACCAACATCATGTAGCAGATTGTCTCATACTTTGATAACCCATTCAAGCAGAACTTTAATAACTTCACTGCAATTCGTCAATTGAATTAAATATCTTTTTCAAGGGCTAATTTTCAAGATCTCTAATATCCTGCATTGAGCACACACACAAAAAAGAAAACTGTACTTTGGTATTGAATTGTAGATTAGTGGGGGTCTAATAATCTTCTTCTTATTTTTTATTTTATTTTATTTTATTTTATTTTATTTTATTTTATTTTATTTTATTTATTTTATTTATTTATTTATTTGTATTTGTTGTTTGTTTTGTTGTTTTGTTGTTTGTTTGCTGTTGTTGTTGTTGTTGTTGTTTGTTTGTTGTTGTTTTTTTTTTTGGGGGGGGGTTCATTCAATAAATTATCATGAGGTTTGCCCTGTAATCTAATGCCAGACATAATGGGGCAGGGACATAGACTTGCACCAGAATGTTTACTCTGCTTTGGAAAGAGATCAGTTTCAGCTCCTTTACAAATTGCATTAATTATACCAATGGATGTATGTAGTGTGCACTGACAAGATGTAATAGATCGACTCATAATGACAGTTACCCATTCAAGCATTTAATCACTTCACTTCTTGCACTGTGTGAAATCTAAGTTATTTGCACCTTTTCTATGCCCTCCCAAGGTTACAATTACAATCACAATTTGTGTACATTTATCACAATGCACTGGATCTTATGTAAATGTAGGCAATTATAGGAGCATGACATATTACTTACAGTCGTGCCAGTGATTTATTGACTTTGTATGAAAGAACGTTAAAACTCCAGTATTTAGGGGGGAAAACAAGTACCAAGGAAAATATTGGACACCTACATGTACGTGTGTATATCATGTAGTGTTGTTTGCCTGCTTAAATTTATTTCAGCCCTATTTTCTTTGCTCATTTCTATGGTTAGTTTCCCACTTTCCCTGTACATTTTAAAAACAAAATAAGTATTGTTAGTTTTCACAAATCACAGAAATTATTTTAAAACAATTTTTAAAAACACATGGTCCACACTTGTAATGTGTACAAAATTACTTTTTAAGTTCTTCTGCATATTTTAATTTCCCTCCTCTGTCTCTGAATCATTATTTGCAAGGTTAAAATTGATCCCTAAGTTCTATAAACTAGAGCTCTTCTTCTTCTTCTTCTATTTCGGAGATCAGCGATTCTGGAGTTCGCATGATATATCAGATCTGGATACTCGGTTGTGGAATTAAAAGAGTCACTAATCAGTCTCTAGTCACAAATCAGATTCATTATTTGATGAGTTTCATGTTTATCCTAGACTTCATAGACAAAGTCAAAGGGAGATTTGAAATATATATGAATGCCAGAATGGTAGTCTCTGTTCATCGCCCACATACACAAATTGTTAAAATGCTTGATGATTTGTAGACTTTGCAAGTTTAAAATATGATGTTTTATAATGTCCATAAAATGTCCATAATCCAGAGGTTCAAATACTTGGCATCAGGTCATAGGACCCTTTATGATAATATAAACCTTCATGTATAATTTATTTTTGGTAATTTTCCATGATTTTCTAAAATATTGAACTTGCATAAAATTAAAAATACTTTTCTAATTGCAGGCGACATAATTGTAGTTTACTGTACATGTCATTAGACTCTTAGTCTTAGTCGCCTTCAACTACTTTTGTCAATTACCGAGTTAATAAAAATGTGAAATTATTAATGCAGCTCTAGTCAAAATAACAAACATTTAACTCTAGTCATTCACTCATTCTGCAATCCACACTCCTCTCATTCACATACTGTACGATGACAATGCCTACCGGTCTATAAAACCATCCCCGTCACTGTCGCACGTCTGGAAGAGACGCCGGAGCTTCTCCGTGCTTCCCTCGCTGTCCCCGTACGACGAGCTGCTGCTCCCGCTGCTGCTCGTACGAATCCTACTTCGATTTGGCTCGATATATTTAGCTCCCTGTAATCTCCTGTTCTGATCCATCTTGTATTTTCCGTATAATTATTCCAAAGGAAGCCAATTAAGATACCTGGATATTCCAAATGCACCCGAGAAGTAACATATTTCCTCGCAAACTAGGCATTATTTTCTGTACGAAAAACACCGCGATCTACATTAGCTACCAAGACACATGTGATCGATTTGAAGTAGACAGAATCGTCCATTTCGTGTAAACAAACAAATCGTCAAACATAAATCAATTTAATTATTTGTATTTCCATTACTTTATTTCATATCAGAAATTAAGAGTAGTATTTTTACTGTAATTTTGATAGCATTGCAATTGAATCTTAGCATAAACGTACATGTAGTCTTATATTTTGAAAATGTAACGGTTGTATTAGTTTGCTCGGATTAACTTCCCCTTTGCATTAATGGAACATTCCAAATACTGATAAAGCATTAGATCAACACTTCAAGTTCATTTTTAAAACATTTCCGACATTTGTTCTCATTCAATCTAGGTACTCCTTGAAATATTTAAGTGTCAGTATTTTTACTACCATTTTGATAAGACCATTATTATGGTGGCAGCTAAAAGTTCTTTATTATTTTTGCTACGTTGTTTTTAATGAATTTGAACAGTATATTTTGTAATAGATATGTTTTTTATAACGATGGAATAATACGTATCCAGTAGTGAAGATTGGTGTTAAATTTATTGTCTTGTCTTGTCTTGTTAATACTGCACAAATCGCCTCCAGATGGTGGCTATAAACGTGCAGGCCTTTATGCAAACAAGGCTATGTACTAGATTTCTGCCTTTTCAAGCAGATCCTTAAATGTAGAAGCATCCGCCGTTTTAATGTTTGATGGCAGTGAATTCCAGAGTGGAATGGTCCGGGGGTACAAAGAAAAACGGTATTGGGGGCAACTGCCCAACTTCCAGCACTTATGGACCAGTACTCCGGTTTAGGTCAACATTATATAGCAAGGTAACTCAGTTGAAAATAATGTTAAAATATAAATTTCTCCTTCTTTCTCTTTCGGTTGCTCCAAATGAGGGATCACCACAGTGGATGAAACTTCTTTGTTTCCCCTGTTCTTCTCTGATTATCATTATCCTCTTCTTGTTGTTTCATTTATGTCTAGAATGAAATCAAAAGAGGGTAACTATTCATAAACTGTACCATGATAATTGAAATGTGTATGCCACCATGTTCTACACTGTATTTTAGGAGTTTGTAAGAATTTAATGACATAATGTATGAAGTTCATTAATTTAGTCAACTTCATTTTGGGAGTATGGAAGAATTTAATTACATAATGGTATATGAAATATGAAACATATATGAAACATAATGGCATATGAAAAATTAGTTGTTGTGTAGGCATGCAAGTGATCGTGAAATGTAAAATGTTTTTGTTTTGGAATGTTTATGGAAATTGTTATAATTGTTAAGATGTACATGATTGTTATAATTGCCTTCTCTTGCCATTTGCCAATGGATGACACATTTCTTTACAACATTTGTATGTTTGAAGACCAAATAAAATATATCTATCTACCTAGCAACTTCATCTCCTCTTGATATTAATAATCAAACTCCTGAGCCAATTCTTCATCTTCAGTGCATCATCCTCTGTTAAACCCCTCCCCCCTCCACCATGTCCTCCCTCACATCCTTATTACTCTTTGATCATCCCTATTTTTTATTCTACCTCCATCTCGTCTTGTTTTGATATTGATAATCAAACGTCCAGTTTCCCCATGTCCTCCCTCACCACATCCATAAACCAACTCTTCGGTCATTCTTTTATTTCACCCAGACAACTCCATCTTCAGCATCCTTCTTCCTATATATCCCATATCAACCCCCCCCCCCCCCCCCCCCCCCATTAAAAAATGGCCAAACCATTTCAAGTCACATCTCTCTTTTTGTTGCTAAGCATCCTACATTCTATGTTCCTTTTCATGCTCATTTGATACCTGTCCATCTTCTTAAAAGCATATGATTTTCAACTGAACAATGTAGTCAAATCTGAGTATATAGTGACCACCTAAGAGAAACAAAGACCACTTTAATAGACAGATGAGCTCTATAAACAGGTTCCACAGTATTGTTTTTATCTGTAAATGACCAATTTTGGTGGCCACTATAGGCAGGTTGGCTGCTATAGACATGTGACCACTAAGACTGGACAGTAAATCCAGAATATCGTGACCACTCCTTCATTCACCATGACCATGAAGGGAAGCTAGAAAGTGACCACTGTAATATATATACAGGTGACCTCTACAGAAAGGTTCCAAAATTTTTATTTTTTTTCTGCTGGGGATCTTTTTTGGTGGCCGCTATAGGCAGGTTGTTAGCTATATACAGATGAGCATTAAAGGAACTAAAGAATACAATGTATTTTGGCACTTATTCCATAGTTGATGACTTGTAAACTAGGTCTGCAGAAAAAACTCCATGAAAATAAACACAGTAGTGATTTTAGGCTAATTTTCTGATGCCAAATCTCACTTAGCAGCCAGTTTACGCCCCGCCCACATTTAGGGTCCAAAATCAGCAGCGTGATTGACATGTGATTGACCATTCATCGGCTTACGTCATCTAGAGAATTTAGAGAGGCGTCGTGTACAGAGACTTTGGGGCGAAGTTCTTTAGATGACGTCACACCAATAGAGGGCAGCATAATCGATTTTGGCGATTTAAAAGGGGCGTTCCCAGGACAATTAGATATTTACTAATTACCCCAAAATTGATTGATTTCATGGGAAATAACTGCCAAATTCTTTTTCTTGAGGAAAAATTACTTAGAGAGAGCCTAATAATATTGTGAAAATTAGGCCATCTAGACGCTGTAGTTCCTTTAAGACAGGTTTGACTGACAATAAAGAGACTGTAACAAATCGATGTATCGTTGCTGTTTTTTATTATTTCTAAAAGCATACACATAGTACATGGATGACATTTAAAATATAATTTCTATATAGCATGCCTTTGTGTTCTGCAAAGTGGCATTCTTGGTTATGCTTTTTTGTGAAATAGTGACACAACTTTAATAAGGATAATGAATAAAATTATTATGATTGAGACATTCACAAACAAAAAAGAAAAGAAATGCAAATATAAAGGCACTGATACTGAACTAAAGATTACACAGAGTATTGTAAATTTAAAAAAACATATTCATTAAAATCTACACTGGTTTATGTAAAACTTAAAAGCATGTACGCTATTATCAAATCTGAGTTACATACTTTAATAATCACCTCACACCTCATCATATTTTCCACAAGGAATAACGCATCAGTCACTGCTTGCATTTCATTTTCCATTTCATTTGTGGAACACTTTTGTTGCTCGTAATTTTAGACTTCACTCCCGAGGTGTACGAAAATCTGAGTACGAACGATGTCAACAACTGTAAATGTTGCTACTCATCAAAGTTTAAAAGAGTTTGAGCCTTTATAAATGCAATTTTGTTCTTATATTTTCTTTTTTATCTACCACTCTTCAAGGTATAATCTGAAGCAGAAATTGGGAAAATAGAAGAAAAGTGATTACTCCACATTATACATTTATTTTCAATGATTTTGCTTCTACACAGAATTATACTTGGTGTTAATAATCACTCATAATATTCTCCACCATACATCTGTTTACATCATACATACAATTCTAGTTCAATCTATATCAACTTAGTTAACTATTTATAGTCACTTACAATTTTGCAAAAAGTATTTTACTTTAATTTACAAACAATATCTTACATACTTGTAGGAATTAAAATGCACTTTGATGCTAGTTGCAAAGAAAATGCAATAAAGAATAGTTGCCAAGACATCGATATGTCTGCTTTCTTCTACTTTTCGTGAAGCATGTATGAAGCGATGAAGAATTCATTTCAAATGCAAAAACAGAACAAGTTACAAACTGAAATACATGTAGTGTAGTGGAGCGAATTAAAGAAATATGTACACAAAAGTATATATTTATATTTAAACCGACATCCCAATTTTACAGATAGAAATAAACGTTGATGGCGTTATTATATAATTATGAAAATAAGCAATCCTTCCTTTGCAGTACAAGAAACCTGTTATGGTATATGGCTATAAAGAATGTTCAAGCATAATGATTTGGATTTAACATAATTTGTTGAAATAATTATGGACATGTAATACTAAAAGTAGTGCATGTTGATTCAATTACCATTAAGTACAAATTTTTAGTAAACTAGTAGTTGAAGCATTGACAGATATGTCTTACTATTAAAAGGAAATACTTTTTGTTAACAGTAGATTGATATGTCCATATACAACTCAAATGATACATTGTGATTAGATATTTGTGTTCATTACATTTTACAAACAGGTACATTTTTTTTTCAATCCACTTTTACACATTTTTTTAGATTGGAAGGGTACAGGTCACATAAAACATAATACGCATTTCAAGTATGTACATAGAATTATTAGAATATAAATGTAAATTTCTTATAAGAGTAGAGTACAAGTTGGTCAATGTTTTAGGTAAATTTATCTCCTCATTATACTATAAATACAGCTGAATATTATACTAGATCACTAAAAAATAAAATGGGTCCTTATCTGATAGAAAATAGAATATCTCACGTACATAAACATATCATATAGCCTAGGGATTAATTAACAATAAGATTGTGCATTTGCGCAAAATGTCCATTATCAATATTTTGAAATAAAGAGATTTTCTTTGAATAATCATGGATAAGGGGCATTTCATTCAACCAAACAGCCCTACATGTTGTATTCAATAAACACAATAGAGTACAAAGCTACAAGATATGTAAATATACATTATTACTTGTAATAATTTGAGTAAAAACATTTTGCAAGTTATTTGATGGCTACCCATGTCTACTTATATGTAATAAAATTATATTTACTTTAAAAAAATGAACTTACTATCCCATCGTTCATGGGGGGAAAAGACTTAAACTATATTTCAGGGAAAAAAACGCATTTTTCAGTGAGATTTCGATCAAAGTGGACAATCATATCATATCATATATCACTTTTAAATTGAAGCAGCATATCAACATTAAAATTAAATGGAGCAATACAACCAAAATAGTTTTTTAAGCTTGATTCATTTCTGATAAAAAGATTATCATTACTACTATGATTTGACTTTTGTAGAATTAGTTTGAAAATCTTTAAAAATCAATTAATTGCAAACTTCTTATTAAAACTAAATCTCATACAACTACTGTCATATATACAAACTATAATCACTTTTCCATTCGCAACACACCTCTACATACAATAATAAAATTAAAAATCAGTACACAAATAAACAAATTCAACAAAAATTAGGCTCTTTATCATAATTATGTACAGTATTTTTGCTGCAATAAAGCAGATTTAAAGCATTATCTAGTGTATGTACAATATATATTTATTCAATCTGGACAGCCAGATGTTTTTGAGTAAAACTATTATCTCACGCTAATTCAAACACGATACATTCCCACAAATGTTCTTACAATTATATAATATACATGAAATATTACATCTCTCTCCCTCTCTCTCTTTCTCCCCCTCTCTCTCTTCTTTTGGCAAAATTGCTACTTTCCCTTGATCGCACATTCTATATATAATTGTTTAATGTTTTTATTTGAATTCGATGGTAGTTTGTTAATGTTTTGTTAATGTTAATAATACATCATACATACCATAAACTTAAATCAAATTTTACAGAATGAAGAATCTTGTTCTCAATGACAGTTTGGTCTTGGAATAAGGATATCATTGACATGCAAACTATCAATGGTTGACGCAGTTGTGACATACATGCGCACCAATATGGTAGCTCACAGCTATTTGCTCCCTGGGTAGTTGAGAAGGTGCAAGTTTAGAATGCGCCCAAGTGACTAGGGATAATAATTTTCCGCTACAAGTGTGTGCTGACAATTGTATCAAAAGTCACGATAACTTTAAAATAGGGGCTCATTTCGGGGCATTTCAGAAGGAAATCGCCCTGAACGCTCATGTATTCTAAACATTGAAATCCATGATCAGTTTTGGGGCTCTATTTGGGGGGCATTCTGGGAGCTTAATCGCCCTGAGCATCCATTTATTTTTTAATCACCATGATCATTTATGGGGGCTCTTTTGGAGGGCATTTTGGGTGCAAAACTGCCCTGAGGCCACCCATGCATGAAGCTCCTTCTGGGCTTCACTGGTTCCTGGTGAGGCAGTCCTCCACGTGCTTCTGGAAGTCCATCTGGCTGATGCGGGGGTCGAGCAGGCCCTGGCAGACGGGGCACAGCTTGGCGAAGTGCCGCTGGACGTGCTTCACAAAGTCCTCCTCTGGGTACATCGGGGGGAACTCGATCACGCACTCGGGGCACTTCTTGGCCTTGTCGCCCCAGGGGGATGGGGGCAGATCCCTCTCCCTCTCCCTCTCCCTCTCCTCTCGTTCCCGCTGCCACCGAGTGGTGGCGGTCGGGGTGGTAGGGGGCATGGTTTCAGGCGGCATGGCCACAGTCAGGGGAGGGGCCGATGCTACAGGTGTTGCGCTATCCTCGGGGAATTCCTGGGCGTCGACAAACTGGGCACCCTCACTACATAGTGGGAAATGTTATGTAACACAGGATCAAATTAACCCCAGCACCAACACAAAAATTAGCTTTAATCCACTAAAGTGAATTAATCAAAAGATTACTTGCCCAAATGAGCAGCTATACAACAGACTTTTTAATGTTTTCTTTGTTTAGATCCACCATATTCAGCATTTGAGTCACTCAAATTTGAGTAATATTTTATTTGCTGGACTGGGACACAATGAACATTTGTTATTTTTAACATTGGTCTGTATTATACTGGTTTTCAAGAAGAAATACACATTACAACACTCCATGTTGGTGGTTTTTAGAGAGCAAGGTCCCAAGCAAATGTTTGTAATTTCATTAAAATGTTAAAACATGAGCATTGAAAACTAAGGGATTACAGGGACGAACAAATCCTCAAAGGAGCTTTCTAGCTTAGTCCGGTCTATCAATCTGGAGGTCTCGGGTTCGAAACCCCGGGGAAGCACCATTTTCTTTGCTCATTTTTCAGTAACATTTTGAAAGTCTTCACTACACAAATTACTTCCCAGGACATTTCTAGAACACACATTATGAACAAAACAAGTTTCATTACCACCAGCTCTCTATATTATCTTTCAACCAATTCAGGACTAGTACCGAAAATACTCGGGCTGTGGTCTATGGAAAGAGCAGGTTATAACATAATTCAATAGTTTTGAAGGGGTTAATAGCTCACCTCTCATCATCTGTGTGCTCAACTGCCTCTTTTAGCTGAGAGGACATCAGCTTGATGGCTGCTATTTTACCTGGAAAACATAAAGTTAAAAAGACCATCAGGACGGACCTCATCTAGAAACATTCTATAAATGTAGGTTTTGGTATAATTGGTGTAATTAAAGGAATCAAGAGTGAGTTTATACTTTTTTTTATAAACATAATTGTTGTATTTGAGATTTCTACATTTTGGTTACATGACCAACAATAAAGCAATTGTCAAGTCTTGGAAATCTAAACAGATGGACTCATGACAAAACATAACTACATCCTCTGCAGCCTCTGAGGGATACCAGAAGTTGTCTGCTGTCTATGGACCCTCTTTATGAATACTCTCACAGGTTCATCTCTATAACGCTATCGAACACTCATCCAGGCAGGACATCAGGCTGCATGGATTCATGAAGCAGCAGGGCTGGTGGGATGGCATCAGAGGCATCAGAGAGAACTGCACCCTTGGTGGTCTCCAGGGAATACCTAATGCTGGCATGTATATACATCATATTTAATGCTTTCAAGGGTACAACACTTACCTTCAGGCCGGACATCAGGCTGCATGGGTTCAGGAGCAGGATGGCTGGTGAAATGGCATCAGAGTCATTGGATAGAACTGCATCCTCAGTGGTTACCAGGGGATACCAGATGAATACTCTCATGGGTTTCATCTTCATGATTACATCACTATTTATATTTAACACTTACCTTCAGGCAGGACATGAGGCTGCATGGGTTCAGGGAGCAGCAGGGCTGGTGGGTTGGCATCAGAGACATCGGACAGAACAACATCCTCCATGGTCTCCGGGGGATACCGGATGCTGTCCTGTATAGACATCATCTTTAAATGAATACTTTTAAGGGTACAACACTCACCTTAAAGCAAGACATCATGCAGCATGGGTTCGGGGAGCAGCAGGGCTGGTGGGTTGGCATCAGAGACATCGGACAGAGCAGCATCCTTAGTGGTGTCCGGGGGATAACAGATGAATGCTCTCATGGGTTTCATCTTCATGATTACATCACTATTTATATTTAACACTCACCTTCAGGCAGGACATGAGGCTGCATGGGCTCAGGGAGCAGCAGGGCTGGTGGGATGGCATCAGAGGCATCGGACAGAGCCGCATCCTCCGTGGTCTCCGGGGGATACCGGATGCTGTCCAGGTTCAAGCTGTCCACAGAGACCTCCATCAAGCCTTCAGGGAGACGCTCGCCGTTTGGATCATCAGACGGGGATGTGTACGGGTTGCCATAGCGAGATGCTGCCTCAATGGACCTGGAATTTCAATACAAACAAAATTTTGCTCACAGTTTGGGGGGATATATAATTGAAACAAGATAACATTTATAAGCAGTTCTGATTCGTAAATCATATGCACGGTGTCATCTTGCAAATGCCTTTGAAACACACTGGCTCGGTGTTATGCAATGTCCACAAACAAGCCTAGTTCAAAATGGCAATTTGCAGTGTAACAACAGTAACATCCCTATGCATCTTTAAGATTCAGACTGTCCACATGCTTTCCAGAAGATGCTCAAGATCATACTCATTGAATGACAGAATGTGCAGTTTTAATTAATTTGACATTATTGTTGGTATCTTAGTGACTGGTGATGCATATCCATTTCAGACGTATCAGACTCTAAACTTCATAGCACAATCTACAGCGATGTATATGTAGCAATATGGGTTAAAACCAAAAATATTGACTTTCAGATGAGTCAACTGATCATCCTTTAGTTATTTAAACCCATTTTCTGTTCCTTTATCTTATTATCAATCAAAAGAACTTACCCAGAAGTCTGAGATGCATTGCTTGACGGCTGAGATGCGCTGTTTGGCGGCTGAGCATATGGGTTGCGGAACTTTGCTGGTGAACGTTCGGTCGGTGTCCCGACTGGTGTAGTGTTCGGAGACTGGCGCTGCGTGTCCATGTCAAACTTGAGACTCTCGTAGCCGTGCTTCATTCTGGTGTACTCGTTCAACGTCTTGTTGTACTTGTCCTGAAGTTCACCGTGCTTACCCTGTAAGATAGATTTCCAAATATTTCAATGGTTTAGTCGATATAGATATACATTGGGAACAGATTTCCATTTTACTCCACGACAATAACACACTTGTTACATTCAACATCTTGTTGTGCTTGTGCTGAAGTTCCTCGTATTGAAGTTAAAATGAATGTCACTCATTTCTATTACAAACAATGCATATGTGCTGTGGCCTCCCCCCAAAATAGAACTTCCCAAAATGTTGCGACGAAATGAAGGATTTTTTTTTTTTTTTACTGAGAAAGTGATCAACAGTTCGGGTGAAGTTATTTTAGTTCTAGGGCGCAAATATTGACGCAATGTCAGGTTACAATCTGAACTGCCTTCAAAAGATGTGAATATGTATTGACATTGCAATTGGAATAGAAATTGGAATTGGAATTGGAATTGAAATTAAAATTAAAATTAAAATTAAAATTGTTATAGGTATTTAAACTGAAATTGAAAATGAAATTGAATTTGAAAGTGAAACTGAAATTGAACTTGAAAATTAAATGGTTCATACCTCCAGTGATTCGAACTTGAGCCTCCAGACTCTCTCCAACTGGGCAGCCTTCTCCTTCTCATCCTACACACATACAGAAAGGAGCAACATTTTCATTTGATTCTAGTTCTGCAAACTGCTAATTACAATATATTTGTATAGCCTTCATGTCAATATTATTGTAATTACTAATAATTGCTCATAATCAGAATCAAACACAAGAATTTCTCTTTCTTTCTAAGTTCCTCGTCTCATGAGGATATAGTTTAGATCATAATCTGCCACATCTTTCTATTTCTAGCACAACTCAAATCTTTAACCTCTGATATACCAAATAATACTTCAATTATACAAATTTGAATGTAAGCCTTGCTATCCCTCTACTTTTATTTCCTTGAATGAATCCTGATAATACTTGACATGCAAATCCTGCCTTCCTGATGATATGGCACATTATAAAAAAAGGAATACATTGGACGCTGATGAAAAAGAAATATAAGTAAATTTGCAATGATGTCTGTTCATTATCTGTTCACTTACCCTAGTAGAATAGAAATACTGCTTCAAAATAAATTCTACAACCCAAGGTTAAACCTAGAAATTTCTCCCAATACATGCACTATTTTGCCCAAATCTTCTTCCAAGAAAGAAGCCTCTCCCCGACACAAGCTTGTGTATTGTGACACCAAATGTTTCAATTATTCATTGGAAATGGCATTGTGGGAGAGATAAAATATCTCAAAAGAGTATCTGCTGCCCTCACCTGGTGGAGCCTGCGATATCGGTCAGTCTCCTTCTTTCTGTCGTCCAGCGCACGAGACAGCTCGCACATCTGATCGTGCATCTCTCGCAGGTCAAAGGTATCGTCTCGGGATCGTGTCTTGGTTGCCGTGGCCACATTGTTTACCGCTGCTACCGACTGGGTCGCCTGGGAGCATTGGGTAGCCGAGACCTGGATGCCCTGACAAAAGTTGGTTGCCACTGTCAGAGCGGGGCTGGTCCCACATGCTTCCTCTGATGTGATGTTCACTTCCTCATCTGCAAGATCAAAAAGAAAGATATAAAGTCAAACCTGCTATAGTGACCACCTGTCTGGAGACCACTAATCTTGACTCCCTTGAATCCAGTTTACATGTAAATAAACCCGTCATAAACCTGATAAAGACCATCTTTTCTGTATCCTATGGGTGGTCTTTATAGACAGGTTTGACTTTACCGTTATCTATCAAATCAATACTCCCAAAAGCTTCCTAATCGTTGCCGTGATGGCACTGTCTACCGAGTCGCTTGGAAACATTGAGAAGCAAAAAACCTGGACGGCATGACACAAGTTGGTTGCCTAGGATGGAGCAGGGCTAGTCCCACATGCCAGCTCTGATGTAATGCTTACCGTAATCTTCCTCTTCCTCGTCTGAACAATAAAAAGGTGACTTGTTTATTAACTCCTTTACCGTTGCTGTGATCGCATTGTCTCCTTAGTCACTTGGGGCTGGCGCAACACGTAAAAGTGAGTTATGCAATAAAATGATCACCATAACCTTTTTATCTTCATAACAAGTAAAATTGAGTTATGAAATAAAAACCTGTTCTAGCGACACAATTCGTCACCATATCCTTTTCATCTTCATCCACAATAAGCAAAAGTAAGTCATGCAATAAAAGCTGAGCTAGCATCTTACAATTGGTCTCACCCTTGAAGCTAAACTCCTTCATTCTGTCCTTCTCCGGGGATGAAGTGGACAGGTCTGAGTTGTTGGACCCGGTGGAGGAGCAGGTGGATGTAGATGCGGTCATCACCGAGGCAGCCGATGACGACGATACCTTCTTTTTCTCCAGCTTGGCCTGGAGCTGACGGCATTCGGTGTAGACCCTCTTGTATTCCTCGGCAGCCATCTGCAGCCTCACCCTCAGGTCTTCGACTTCACGCATCAGCTCGTTCTTCTCCTCCTTGAAACTGTTCTCCATGGAGACCTGGCACAAAGAGAGTATGGGGAATGATAATGTTGATAACTTAACAACTAAGATAATACACATAAAAGCGACAGAAAGAACCCACCCTTGCAATTGGCTTATACTTTATATAAATATGTGCATGTGTGTGTGTGTTTGTTTATTAGTATGAATGTGTTTGTGTATTTTTTTTATGAGCTTAGAGAAGTATGGGGAACAATTAATTGTCAAATAACATTATCTTTCTTAAGTTAATACAATTTTAACAAAAATCAGAACCAATACCTTCTCTGTCCCATCCTAATTAATCATGAAACACAACTCCGCAAAAAAACAATATATAAATCTTGAATCTTACCATCTTCTTCTGCATGTCTCCCCGTCTGCGCACCTCCTCGCGACACAGGTGCTGAGCCCTTCTCATCTTGTCCTTCAGGTCCTTGGTAGCAATCTGCTGTGCCTCTATGGACCCCTTGGTTCCCTTGGAAACCATCTCCTTCTCCTGCGGATAGTAGACAAGAATAATTATGCTTCATCGTGTTGATAAGTGTGACTGGATATAGCAAAACCCTGCACTTGTAGGTAATTAATCTTTTGAAGAAATAGGCATTTTACGTTCACATAATGTGTGTAAAAGACTTATGTTTGTAAAATTAAAACAATCATAACTTTGCCAATTATTGAGCAATTTTTCAAAACGAAGCATCAAATGAAAGCTTGTGATGAGGCCTTTCTAATGGTATGTAAATCTGCATTTTGATTTTACCTACAAGAGCAGGGTTTTGCTATATATCCAGTCACAATTATCGTGAATTTACTCAGAAATTGCTTTCATCAGCACAGTTATCACCAATACCTCCTACTTCTCACCCCCTTCTTCCCCCTTTAACTCCTCCACCGGCACAACCATCAACATCTGAATTTGTATCACTGGCATCGTCATCATTAGTAATCATCATCACAGTTGTGGGCATCATCATCATAACATAATCATGATCATCACCATCACCCTCGCCATCGCCATCGCCATCGCCATCGCCATCGCCATCGCCATCGCCATCGCCATCGCCATCGCCATCGCCACCACCACCACCACCACCACCACCACCACCACCACCACCACGAACATCATCTTCCACAAGCTAAACCTTCTTCCCCTCCCTTCTCCTCATCATCAATATCCCATTGCTATGGTAACTTAGTGATAATAATGATAATATACAAGCAATTAGCAGGATTTCTAAGCACCGAGACATTATTATTACCCATATTATTATTATTACCACAGTTAAAAATGGTGCAATTACCTTGTGCACCATCTCGACTCCCTGGGGGAAGCAAACAAGCCTGAGCTTACCTGTGCTAGCTGTTGGATGCCATCCTTGAGGGCGCCGATCTGCTCCTGGAGGAGGGCCGTCCTCTCCCTGTTCTGGTGGGAGACAAGCTGCATCTTCTTCCTCTCCTCCTTGATCTCCTTGGTCTGTCGATGCATGGCCACCTTCAGGGACTCCTTCTCCGTCTTGGCAACCTGACACAGATAAAGAGGAGAAGAAATAAAGAGCTTGGTATAGAGAGAGAAGGGCGCTAAGTCACTTTTTGTATCTTGGAGATAATCATGTTTGACATTTGAAAGCCATGTAGAAACCAAATGTAGCTCTCTTTTATATCAGATGAATATTCCCCAAATTATACATAATTATTATCTGAAAATTTTGCATCACGTAGAAGAGGCTCTGACCTCTAAAAGTGTGCGTAACTCAATTTTGCCCGAAACTGACGTAACGCCCTTCTCACTCTCATCAATAGCATATTCTTTTATATTTAAATGTAATGGTTCCAAAGAACATGTCCAGGCCGGAGTATGGCCAAATGCCTTCTTAGCAGCCGCAGAGGTTTACATTATTGGCTTGCTTGAAGTTGCGTTGGGACATCATATCTTCAGACTCTATAGGGGAAGAATTACTATTGGAAAAGAGATTGTAGCTGACCAAGCTGACAAGGACAACGTGTCACATCAATGAAGAACAAAGAGTAAATTAAAGTGTCAGTTTATGAGAAGGGGGGGGGGGTGAGATGACTGTTCAAATAACTGTTATACTACTTTATATTAGTATTATCATTCTCTCCTTCAACTTACCACAAGGTCTCTGGAGAGCTTCTCCTGGACCATCTTCAGGGAGTCCAGTTCTTTGTTGAGGAGAGTTCGGCTGGATTCGGTCGAGGCAAACTTGGCCTCCATCATCTGATACTGCTCCTAAAAGTAATAATAATAATAATTTCAAGGATAAAATTATAATTTATGCAAGATTTTAACATTATCTCTATAACCTCTGACCCAGTTAAGGGATGCAAGCTCTACTTAATCAGGTTTACTCCTAAAAAGTAATAATAATTTTAAAGATAAAAGTATAATTTATGTTTAAGATTTGTTAACAGTATCTCTATAACCTCTGACCCAGCAGTCATGTGATGCAAGCTCTACTTAATCAGGATTACTCCATATGAATAGCTAGTGGGAATGGGGAGGATCGAATAACCAAAGGCAGACACCTCCGGCCAAGTGATCCAAGAAATAGAAGAAATTTCTTCTTGGAAATATCATCAGAAAAATACTTGGTTCTTTTCTTTCTACATTCCTTTCTCTTTCTCATTAAATATCTTCATTTGGAGTGGAAAAGTGCACTCTATGTGCTGGGTTAATCAGTGTTTATCCTTATGTAATAACTATGAGATGTACTCAACACAGTACCAATCAATTATATTCATTACTATTATCATTATAATTATCATTCTTTTGTATTGCAGATTTTCTTGGCCAGTCTGATATCTATTTGACAGTATTGTTATTGTTATTTAGTATACTTTTGAAAGTTAACTGGTTAAACTACCTTGTCAGAAAAATTCTGCTGTATGTCATGTTGCATGCGCTGGTACTGCTCCTTCATGCGCACTTCACTCTCCCTCACTTCCTGGTGAGTCTGGTTGCTATGCGACAACAACTCCTTCAGATTGTCAATCTCTTCACACATCTCAGCATTGTTGTGCTCTGCTGATTCTACCCTAGCCTGCAAGGACCAAACCAAAAATTGAAACAATAATTGATAACTTATAAATTAAGTAAATTGGGCTTCATCTCACTTCCAGTGGAGTCTGGTTGCTATGTGACAACAACTCCTTCATATTGTCTATTTCTTCGCACATCTCAGCATTGTTATGCTCGGCCGATTCTACCCTGGCCTGCAAGAACCAAACAAAAAATATAAAACTATTGCTGATATCTTATTCTGGGAAATAAAATGGGCCTCAGCTAAATTCCTGGTTATTCTAGTTGCTATGCAACAACAACTTCTTCAGATTGTCTATCTCTTCGCACATCTCAGCATTGTTGTGCTCAGCCGATACTACACTGGCCTGCAAGGACCAAACAAACAAATATTTTGAACTTGATACATCATTCTTTGAAATTAAACGGGCCTCCTTTTCAATCCTAGCAGAATCTTTGCAAGAGGCTAATACAGCAATCACTTTCCCACTGTCCTGTTCAATTAACATAATGCTTATGTAAGTAAACAAACATGTACATTTATGTCATTTTCCCTGAGACAAGTTTGTATTCCTGCAGATAATTCAGACAAGATATCACATCATAAAATTCTATACCTTTATTGCTTTACTATGTAAAAGCAAAGTAGTATTTTAGCCACATATTTTTAAAGAGGGAGCTCAATTCTCACCTTCAGTGCCCATGCTATTCCTACTAAGCGTGTTATTTTCTCACCTTGAGGGTGTCTCTCTCGGAGCACATCTGCCCGTACTTGCGCTCCAGGTCGTCCAGCTTGTTGCGCAGAGCCAGCTCCCGATTCACCACCTCCATGAAGGCGCCCTCTGTCTGCTGCAGCGAGCGTTCGTAGTTACCTGCTTCCTCCGCGAGCTGGGAGACCCGGGTGCGCGCCTCCTCGAGCTGCTCGCCCGTGTTGCGGAGCTCCTCCTCCATTTCAAGGTTCGATGTCGTGCGAGTCTTGGGAGGTGACGGAAAATTGCAAAAACATTGCAAAAACATTTTAATTCATAATTCATACTCATCCTAACCCCACGTCCTTTACCCCATACTTATACATTATATTAGCGATTTCCCCTCAGCCATACCCTATACCAAATATCTTTTACGCAATACCCAATATCTTATACCCCATAACAAATATCCTGTACTCGCTACTCGATATCTTTTATCCCATACCCAATATCTATCACCCCATATCCAAAATATACCATATACCAAGATTTCATATCCCCATATCAAATATCTAATACCCAATATTGTACAGCCAAACCTCTCTGAGTGGCCACCTGTCTATAGTGGCCACCGAAAGTGATCCCTAGCAGAGAAAAAAAAATGTAATGGAACCTGTCTATACAGTGCGAGTCAAAAAAAACGAAACCGGACTTTGATAGCTTATAAATCCACAATTACAAACATATATATGTTATCATATTAAAGCTTGGGAAATTGCCTTTAAAATGATACATCACACATTTTGATCACTTTACGCATCATCGAGCATGACCTTATTATCCAAAGTCATGCAAAAACTACCCGTGTCCAAGTTTGCCGTCGTCTTGTTCTAAACACAAACAAAAAAGTAAGTTCCCCCCTAATCAAAATAGCATAACTTTTTAATGAAAAAGTTTTGAGCAAAATAACTTGGTAGGATTGTTTAGTTTATTGAATAACTTATGTGCGAAAATAAAATTGGTCCGTCGAGTCACGCATGAGTGAGCACCCATTAAAGGCAAAATTGTCACTTTTTGACTCTTGGGACTTTTGAAAAGTGACAATTTTGACTTTAATGTGTGCTCACTCATGCATGGCATAGCGGATCAATCTCATTTTCACAGAGAAGTTAGTCAATCAGTGTAGGAACAATCCTGCCAAGTTATTTTGCTCAAAACCTTTTCGTTTTTACGCTATTTTGATTAGGGGGGACTTAGGTTTTTTGTTGTGTTTATCATGAATGAATGCGTCTGTTTACGTTTTTTTCTTCAAATTAACATTTCAAGAATATCCTTTGGTGAATCACAACAAAATATCAGGTGGTTGCCACATCTACACTGTAAGATGGTTCTGTATATACATACAGTAACCATTTACCTTACACTAGTGCTAATCGCGGTCGAAGTAACTTTTACGTTTTTTCTCTCTCACATACCTTCTCTTTCTCACTTCTTTTGCACTCCATCAATACATAAATGTATTGTGCCACTTTTTTTAAATTTTTTATTATATAAATGCGAATACAATACGTTCTGCTATACTCACCAAATCTGCATTTTCAGCGGTAAAATGTTGTGGGTCCGGCTTCCTTCGGGAATTGGCAGGAAATGGCCGCGTACACACGCCACCTATGGCTAGCTGGCTATGGCATAACATATCGCGCGGTACGGTAGCTCTATATCGATATCATGTAAACATGAAAGTTCGTTTACTAGTCTTTTACAAAGCGTACTTGAATGTATGTTGGTAGCAGAGCGTGATGACAGGCTTCACATAATTACGGCGTTAATAGTCAACGTCTTGATGGAAGATCAACATCCGATCTCGAATGGTCAACACTCGAAGAGACCAGCGTCACGTAACTAACATCGCCAGGCAATGCATTGTCTCGCATGTACGTAATTGTGGCGTAGAGAGCGCACTCTGACTCGGACCAGAAAAATACTGAGTCGCCATTATAACACAGGAAGCATGCTAGAAAGAGGCTTGATACGTTGATGTATCTTCGAAAATGGGCTAATTTCTACCTTTTTGCCAATATTTTCCCAAATTAAAGTGCCATCAGGAGTAAAATGGTGAGTTAATGCATTCAACATGTTTCTTAGAGTATGAATGTGAAGCATAATTTTCATGCTTTGGTTGTGCAAACTTAAGATAATTTTCGGAAGATGTAGTGCATGGTTCCCTTACGTTCATACCACGTAAGTGAATGGCAATGAGTGCATGTGTGGTGGTTGCCAGTGTTGTCATGTTTATCAGGGTGGAAGGGGATCACACACTGTCCTCACATCAGCAACCACACTGTTTGGAGGCAGGGGCCCCTGAATAGGACATGCAGGATGAAGTTATCTTTAACAATCAAACAACAGATGCAACCATTCACAAAACAAGAACACTGCAAACTTGGACACGGATAGTTTGTGCATGCCTTTGGATAATTAGGTCGCGTTCGGTGAAGCGTGAAGTGATCAGAGTGTATGATATATCATTTTAAAGGAAATTTCCCAAGCTTTAACATGATACCATTAGAGTTATGGATTTATAAGCTATCAAAGCCCGGTTTCGTTTTTTTTTACTCGCACTGTAGAGGTCACCTGCCTACAGTGGCCACTTTTCTTGTTTCCCTTGGGTGATCACTATACACAGGTTTGACTGTATCTTCATTTCGCAACATCTTATACATACCAATTATCTCATACCCCATACCCAATATTTCATACCCCTCACCGAATATCCAATTTCTTTTATCCCATACCCAACATTTTACACCCAATACCCAGTAACTTTTACCCTTAACCCCCAAATCTGTACCCCATACCCCATCCATATATTATATCCTATACCCAACATGTGAGTCAATATAGGGCCTACATTTTTTATCCTAGCAGAATCTTCTTCAGAGGCTAACTGACGAGAAAACATAAAAACATAATGCTATATATATACTAAACATAATACAAACAAATGCATACAGCTAAGGAAGGGGGCGGAGACATAGAACAATAAAGAGGCTGTGAGTGGCCAATCAAATTGGCTGGGATTGGAGGGAAAACACACAAAGAAGATGTTATATAACATGGGACTAGGGAGTGGGTAGAGAGAATGTGAATATACCCAACATCTTATACCCAACAGCCAATCTATTTCACCCCATACCTCATATTCCTTGGTAATTTTGTCTAGATGCTCTCTGGCCTCCCCTAGCTCTTTCTCCAGGACAACGACCTTCTCTCGGAGGGCGTTGAACTCGACTTCGATCTCCTGCTTCTCACCCTGCACTCGTTTCAGCTCCTCAACACAGTACTCAGTCTGTCAAGAGTGAGAAAATAAACAGAATATATGATTAAGGATGCAAATGCTGCATTTAAAGATATTCTTGAGTTTTGGTAAAATAGATTTCAACTTAATCTCACAAAATCTCATCGAATTTGCTTCAAATATTAGCAACAAGTTACAAAATTAAGATTTGGAAATCAGATTTTAAAGGGAAAAAAAAAATCTGAGTTCAAATCTTCAAAAAATGAATATTTTATCAAAATAATCCCACAAAAATAATATAGTACAGCAAAGACAATGTCATGATTTATTAGTGCATTTGGTCTAATGCTCTTTTGTGCACTTTCATTACAAATATGCTTGTCAATACATCACATTTAACGTCCACGAAGCTTATGTAATAAATTTTGTATTGCATTATCGACCTCCTGTTTCATACCTTGTTGTGTATCATGAGAATGTCCATGGAGTCATCGATGATCTGGACAAAGTCGTCGGCGGATTGCTCCAGGAATTGGAAAGGGGTGCTGGCCCCTCGCATCTTGCCAGCCGAGTCAATGTAACACAGCTGGTAGTACTCGCCATCTTCATCCTTGGGTAGGTAGTACGCTATGGGAGACAAGAGAGAGAGAGAGAGGATTGTTTATCTTTGTCCTTCAAAAGATAGTGTGTGTGTGTATGCTTTGAGGAAGAGAAAGAGAGAGAGTGGGCTCATGAACGTTGAACTTGAAGGGGTGCTTGCACCGCGCATCTTGCCGGCCGAGTCAATGTAACAGAGCTGGTAGTACTCTCCATCTTCATCTTTGGGTAGGTAGTACGCTATGGGAGACAAGAGAGAGAGAGAGAGGATTGTTTATCTTTATCCTTCAAAAGATAGTGCGTGTGTGTATGCTTTGAGGAAGAGAAAGAGAGAGAGTGGGCTCATGAAAGTTGAACTTGAAGGGGTGCTTGCACCTCGCATCTTGCCGGCTGAGTCAATGTAACACAGCTGGTAGAGTGGTAGTACTCTCCATCTTCATCTTTGGGTAGGTAGTACGCTATGGGAGACAAGAGAGAGACAGACAGAATTAATTATCTTTGTCTATCAAAAGATAGTGTGTGTGTGTATGCTTTGAGGAAGAGAAAGAGAGAGAGTGGGCTCATGAAAGGGGTGCTTGCACCTCGCATCTTGCCGGCCGAGTCAATGTAACGCAGCTGGTAGTACTCTCCATCTTCATCCTTGGGTAGGTAGTACACTATGAGAGACAAGAGAGAGAGAGAGAGACGGAATTATTTATCCTTGTCTATCAAAAGATAGTGTGTGTGTGTATGCTTTGAGGAAGAGAAAGAGAGAGAGTGGGCTCATGAAAGGGGTGCTTGCACCTCGCATCTTGCCGGCTGAGTCAATGTAACACAGCTGGTAGTACTCTCCATCTTCATCTTTGGGAAGGTAGTACGCTATGGGAGAGGATAATACAAGCCTCAACACTAACTTTTTTTCTCTACTGGCCCATTCGGGCAAGTAAAATCATAACTTTTCAAATTTAACTTGCCCGACAGAGAATTTACTTGCCCACTACTTGAGATATACACATAAATCATAAATCTCTTGTAGTTGACAAACAGTTTAGTTGCCTGATCGGTATATATACAGTATAGATATATATTTTATTTGATATGGGTAGTGCTGTGATTTCAAGCAAAATATCGGCATTGGATTGGGCGCTTGGGGACATTGCTTGCTTCTGCATCGGCCAATAATTAGCATTGGGAAAAAATCGGCACTTAAAATTCGAGAAATCTTCAACCAGGTGAATATTCAATTTGATGTGATATTTAATTTGAGGGCCAGAATTTTTGTTTCAGGCCACCAAAATTGAAAGGTAGTTATTTTACTGGCCAGACCAAACCTCTTGCAAAAAGCCTAACTGTGGATCTCTAAATAAGTGAAAAGTAAACATGTATTCTTTCTAGGGCAATATAGCTCCTCAAGAGAGCCCTTGTAATTGATCAGAGTATTGGTGTAAAACAAATATTTTCATGCAGTCTAACTCCAAAGAAGTGTGATTTTTCCTCTGCCCTTAATGTTAGTTTGTTCATGTTTGTCCTTGAAAAGTTACTTGTACATGTACATGTCTAGGCTATGGATGAAAGACAATGAAAGATGAGACGAAAGAGACAGGCATGTGGTTCAGTGGTAGAGCGTCGGTCTCATACACGGGAGGTCGTGGGTTCAAACCCCGACCAGGTCACACCAAAGACCATAATAAGAATGGTCCCTACTGCCTTCTAGCCAGGCGCCCCGCTTACATAGAGTGGAGTAGGGTAGTTAATAGTAACATTTATGTTATGTAGGGCCCACTGGAAGAGCAGTGGCTACCCTGCATGCTTACCTACTGAGTGATATTCATGAAGTGTGAGTACCCCTTTTTACACACAAGCCATTGAGCATAACTTCAATTTTCTTAAGTCCATACACCGTATTTGCACAGAGAGTATTTAATTGTTCTCATACAAGGCTTGTAATATTTCTGTTTACATTTCTCTCAATTGTTTTTTTATGGGAACACGAACATGTTTATTGAGCAGTTTTTAATTATTTTTCCAATTGCATCACAGCCTCACAGGCTCTGATCTGCAATATATGTTTGAGGGGAGTTCTATTGACTCATTCCTTCCCCGCCCCCGCCCCCCCCCCCCCCCCCCCTTACCCCAACAACATCAAGGAGCATTTTTGCATGTAAAGTGTATACATGCGTATTTCTTTTCATAACCCCAATAGTAAGCTATTGCATACCCTTTTCTTGGTATTGTAATTCTTTTTTTTACTTCAATGGTATTGTGTATCAACTTAACATATTCTTTTGATTACCTTGCTTTTTAGCACAGAGCTACCTTTCATTATCAAGGTTTGCACATAATTCATTGGACAGATGCGTAAATCATGAAACCCCCTGTTGAATCAAATTATCATAATTTTGAGGATATGCTATGTACATGTACAATGTACATGTATGTTCAAATGTTTATTTTAGCAAGCTTCATGCACATTCTTTTGTCTTTATGAACTCTGCATCTATATGAAGGAACTACATGTAGATGTACAATATATGCACCAAGTCACTGACATGTATTTTAGACTAGATGTTACATGTACATGTAACATCTGTCTGTGCCTACAATTGCACGGGTCTTGCTTCATTGACCCCCTATTAAAATACAACTGATTTTGATATAAAATGCATTTCCCAAAGACCCCTGTCACCCATTGTACTTAGTAGTTCAAACAGCATTTTGACATCACATGCACCAAAAGTGAAACTGAATCATTACAAATGTCAGGACTGCATTGCAAATGAAAACTGCATGTGTAAAGCCTCAGTAGTACATTATAAATGCACATGGAATATAATGTACATGTAGCTCATCACAGTTAATACATACATACATACATGTTGTACATGTATGTCATCCCTATGTTCAGAATATTAGTATCATAATGAAAGAAGTGTTACACAATCCATGCAACATGGATTAGTGTTAGAAATCTCACTTCCTGAGATTGTTCCAGATGACAAATTTTTTTTCTCTAGATCTATGCATAATATATATTTCATCCACTGATTTTTTGTTTATCAATGGAAGGAAACAGCTGCATGGACAATGTTCAGTGGCGTAGCGTGGTTGGTCGATTGGGGGGCACACCTTATCTATATATCTTTGTTGTTTTTTTTCTCCAAAAATGTTCCCCTAAAAATGTTTTTAATTGTTTTTTTTTCTCCAAGTTATTAGGGGCACACCCCCCCCCCCCCCCCCCCCCACTCCGTAGCTATGCCACTGATGGACACATACAACACATCAGGGCCCTGTTTCATAAAACCTTTGCAATTGTTGTAAGTGGCCAATTATTGTAACTACCATGGCAACAGCCTCAATTCCCCATGTTGATTGGTTGTTGACCAACTAGTTACAATAATTGATCACTTACAACAATTGCAAGAGTTTTATGAAACGGGCCACTGCAGTCCATGGATAATGGTTTATTTTATTTAACCTGTTCCCAGCTAGATTTTGCAATCCCCATACATGTAAAGTTAACCTTAGTTTGTGACTAAAAGGACCACATGTTCCAAAACATTTACCCATTTGCCCGGGGCAAGTACAAATTGATGTCGGGCAAGTAAAATTCAATTAGTTGTCATGTTTGTTTACCCAATCAGGCAACTAAACAAAATTGTTAAGAGTATGAGAAAACAATGTGATTTAATATACATGTGTAAATCTCATCTAGAAGAAAGAGGGCAAGACCATTTTATATTGGGGCAAGTAAAATGTAAAAAAATGTATGACTAGATACTTGCTCAAAAGGGCCAGGACAGAAAAAAAAAGTTAGTGTGGAAGCTTGCATAATATTTGCTCTGGTGACAATTGCTCCTCAATTAATTTTTCATACCAGGGGGGTGTTTCACAAAAATCTTAAGTTGGACCTAACTATTATGGAAAGCCATTTTTAGCCTTGGAATCATGTATATTCAAAGGCAAAAAAGCAGGAATTTTCGAATTTTGATAAATGTTGCATCAAGAACATGAAAATACCTTGATAATAAAAAGTATTAATTATTATTATCAACAATTATGCCTTTGAAAAGGGACTTTTACAACAAATTTTCAAAGAAACTAATGGCTTTCCATACTTTTTAAGTCCAACTCAGAGTTACATGTAAGTTCAACTTAGGATCTTTGTGAAACACCCCCTGAACCCTAAAAGGGTCATTCCATGTCAAATCACCCAAAAAAAGTGAAAATTTTCATCGTACCCCCTTCAAATTTGCTAATATTTGGTATGTATGATATTTCAACCTTTCAAAGCGCAAAGATTTAAGTTTTAGCCCAATCCGCCCAACGGTTTTGGCGCTATGGTCGATTCTTCGGGGGTAGTTTTGTCAAAAATGGGCGTGGGCACCATTTTTCAAATCGACATTGTCCGTTAACCGTTGGGTCAATTTATTTGTTAATGGTGTCATTGGACTGGGGATGTTATATGCAATCCATTTATGCCATTTGTTTTCATGCATGAGCGAGTTTGGATACGATAACCTTTGACCTTAGGCTTCGACCTTCCGTTTCACCTCGTGGATCAAATAATTTTGAGAATTTTTTTGGCTTAAATCTTGGCTTGATATAATATCTACAACATATGAAAGAATTGGAGATGTATTATTTCTTATTTTTTCTACAGCCTTGTTTTAAGTTTGCAAATTTCATGTAAAATTGAATTATTTTAGACCTACACCCATGTCCAAGAATTCTATAGGGGTGTATTGTATGAAAAAGACCTTTTCAAAGTCAGGATTAGAGCCTATTCACACTCTGGCTCACCACTGTTAAATAGACCTGCTAATCCCCATACAATAGCAATCCAGACTAATGACATTCTAATGATACCACATGTTTCCAACCTGACAATGGCCCTGTTGCAGAAAGAGATAAATCAATTGTGAGTCAGATCAAATGTTCTAAATGCGCACATCTGATTGGTTGAAATGCAGAAAATGTCTCTCTCTGCAACAGGGCCTAGGTGGAGATCTTTTCTTGAATAAAATCTTTCAAGTTCAAGTTCAAATTGCAAAAGCAAATATCTACAGGTATCCCTTTTCAATGAATCTAATGTTTCTATGCATCAGAAATTCATGCAATATTAACATGATTTGCAATCTGTACAAATTCAAACCTGATTCTTTCCAACTATACCAAACACAAACAGTAACTACCCTCTAGACAACTGCTCATAATTTGATAACCAATGATTGTTTAAGATTTGATCTTACCACTATATTTATAGTTGTTTTGTACACTATGTGTGAAAATCAGAGATACTTATCTCTTCATGCTATGAAAGAGCTTAGATTAAAGACAAATGACCTAATTTCAAAAGTCACAAGAACTTGCGCATGCCTGTCCATTTCTGTGAATCATCACTTTTGCTTAATGCATTATTTATGGTTTGTGAAATTTCAAATTGCACTGTTTTTTTTATTGCAATTAATGCATTTAAAAACAAGTGCCATTAAAAATCAAAATGAGTGGAATATCAAACAGCATTGTTTTTGTGTTTGGTTTAGTTGGAAATAATCAGGGTTGAATGTTTACAATTGCAAATCATGTTACTATTGCATGAATTTCTGTTGCATAGAAATATTACATTAATTGAAAAGGGATACCTGTAGATATTTGCTTTCATAATTGATGTACAAGTTTGCAATAATTTGAACTTGAAAGATTTTAGTCAAGAAAACATCTCCACCTAGGCCCTGTTGCAAAGAGAGACATTTTCTGCGTTTCAACCAATCAGATTTGTGCATTTAGAACATTTGATCTGACTCACAATTGATTTATCTCTTTCTGCAACAGGGCCATTGTCAGGTTGGAAACATGTGGTATCATTAGAATGTCATTTGTCTGGATTGCTATTGTATGGGGATTAGCAGGTCTATTTAACAGTGGTGAGCCAGAGTCTGAATAGGCTCTAATCCTGACTTTGAAAAGGTCTTTTTCATACAATACACCCCTATAGAATTCTTGGACATGGGTGTAGGTCTAAAATAATTCAATTTTACATGAAATTTGCAAACTTAAAACAAGGCTGTAGAAAAAACAAGAAATAATACATCTCCAATTCTTTCATATGTTGTAGATATTATATCAAGCCAAGATTTAAGCCAAAAAAATTCTCAAAATTATTTGATCCACGAGGTAAAACGGAAGGTTGAAGCCTAAGGTCAAAGGTTATCGTATCCAAACTCGCTCATGCATGAAAACAAATGGCATAAATGGACTGCATATAACATCTCCCGTCCAATGACACCATTAAAAAATAAATTGACCCAACGGTTAACGGACAATGGCGATTTGAAAAACGGTGCCCACGCCCATTTTTGACAAAACTACCCCCAAAGAATCGCCCATAGCGCCAAAACCGTTGGGCGGATTGGGATAAAACTTAAATATTTGCACTTTGAAAGGTTGAAATATCATACATACCAAATATGAACAAATTTGAAGGGGGTACGATGAAATCCATTGGGTGATTTGACATGGAATGACCCAAAACCCTAACACCAACCTACTGATAACCCAGCTATCTTAAAAATCTTAAACATAACCGTAACTTTCACTAAAACGGTCACATAATGATAAGCCCTAAATGCAATTGTTTTTTAGTGCTCATTATTTGTTGTTTACAAACAAATGAATGCATATTTTATGACATGAACAGATCATGAATTTCACAATTTCTGGATATAATATGAATGAATTGCATTTTGCATAGCATTGTGGTTTCAAGACTAAAAACAAATCAGATTTTTACAATTAATTAAAATACAATTTGAGCAAAAGGTAGGTCACTGATAACAACTTGGGAACTAAATTAATACTAAAGTTCAAGGAGAAATAACAAACAAACACAGCGCACTGATGAAGGCACAAGTAGATTCTGGATACTTCTTGATACATACAGTACTTTGTATTATAATATGCATACATACTATGACACTAAAATAGGCATTGGGGAATTTTCTTGTAAACAAGGTTCAAAGTTTCATATACAGGGTGGCCCAGAAAGAACGCAACACCTACAATCGTTAATTTCATCAACATCATCGACCAAATGTCATTGGTTTTTATTTGACTTGACTGCTCTCCCTTTCTTCCTTATCAAAGGGAGAGCAGTCATGCGGTTCGTCTGTACAGCTTATTCTACGGCAGGCCGTGGGGCGAGAATGTCTCAGTGTTCCGAGGATCGCTGGAGACGAAAAAGTAGCAAATTTAGGAAACGACATTGCCTCAGAAAAATAGCCCTAGGATCCAAACGCCTTACCCAAAATCAATGCTCATGGTATCATTTTGTTGGAAAAAGAATGTTCTACCCAATCAAACAAAAACCAATGCCATTTGGTTGATGATGTTGATGAAATTAACGATTGTAGGTGTTGCGTTCTTTCTGGGCCACCCTGTATATATGCACACATAACCATATCAATTCATGCATGTAATGTACATGTAATGAATTATATATTATAGACATAGTACAATGTACATGTGTGTGTGTGCGTGATAAGTGCAAAAGTATTATACATTGTATTATGAATTGTGTTACTTTATGTACATGTACAATAAAATGTAACATGACTGCATTAATCCATTACAAATACTGCATCACTCAATGAGTACAGAGCATTCTTACAATACTTCACCTAATAATTTAACAGAATGGCCAACTACTTCGTGCAGTATTAAATGTTTTCGGAGCAAAATCATTAGGAATTATTTGATGGTTATCTAAATGTACATGTATTATACATCTACAAATTTGTGTTTTATACATGTACAAAATGTTGCATAGATCTACATGTATCACAAGTGGACTGGTACACAATGTCATCACAATTGGGCTCTGCTCCCACTTTCACCCATTATTCGGCACTACTCTCTCAGTTGAGTTCAAAGTGGATTTGACCGATTTGGCATTGGTACTCTACTCAAGAGACTTGACCGTACAACAGGTGAATGTTGGGATGTGCCTAATCTTGATGTCCTCACCAGGGCTCCCTAGAAACTTTTTAGAGAGTCAAATTAAAGTTCAAGGAGCCATATACTTATGTCACAATGCCGGCCGGGGATATTGAAAATGTTACACAAGCAAAAAATTGCACACTTTAATTTTAGGGTGAATTGCTTCAGTGTTCCCATTCATCTTGAACCCTATTGTTGAGGCCAACTATAAGAACTGTCCAACCTAGCAAATTGAGCTATTGTGAAGGAGTTATAGGGAGCCCGGATAGGTTTTGGCTGGTCACTGTCAATTGAGCTCCCACGAAAAGCGAGGCCCGATTCAAGTACCTGTCCACTAGTAAACATAAAAAGCATTTAGGTTATTTGTGCTGAAGAATATAAAATAATTCAATAAATAGTTACCTTTGAATGTAATATCCTGAGTCCAGTCTTGTCCCTCGGTCCACTTGGATGGACAAGGGGCCCACTCGAAGGCCCGGTACTGACGCGTGGAGGTCCAGCCCACCTTGAAGATCCCGATCCAGTCCCGGGCGTGGGGCTTGATGGCTGGTGTCAATGTGTAATTACACTGGAGATCAGAACCTGGAATAAAGAACAAATTTAAATCCATCGTCACAACCAATATCAAGTAATGTCTGGTAACAAAAAGAGTTCAAAATGAGTAAAAACTTTGTATCATTATTGAAGTCCAGCCCAAGTATCCTCCCCCCCCCCCCCCCCATGACAATTAAAAGTGTCAGATATTGCCCAAAATTACATTTGAGACTTTAATCCTATACCAAAATCATTGTCAGATATGTTCGAATGATGTGTGAAAGTTTCATTGAAAAAGAACACTGCTTTCCTGGTTAAAAAAGCCAAAATTTGCGTCAGCTTTTACAACGAATTACTGTATAACGTGTATGAGGTTTATGACCGTTCATTAACGCTCTTGAGCTGAATGATTATCAATGATAGATATCGTCATACTAAAGGGGCATTTAAAAAAATCTAACCCTATTTTATTCTTCTCTTACCATAAGCCAAACAACACGGTAGAAGAGAAATGTGGAAGCTCCAAGTAATTTTCGAGGAGTTAGACACTTTACTGGTTTCACTTTAATTCTGTATATTGAAATCCATATGAATACCTGGTTTCCCTTTTACAACTTGAACATCTTTTAAAACATCAAACCGAAGTGGGAAATGTTTAGTCTAGATGGTGCAGACCCAGACTTACCTGGTGGGTAGCACTCCTGGACATTGTTGAAGACCACCTGAGCAAACTCGGACACATTGGTGCTGACCTCCTCACTGTTGTCCAGATGAGTCGAGGGTCCAGCCACGTCGCCGCAGTCATCGTCTCTTAGCTCCGCTGCGGCCATCTTTGTTTCTCTCTCTCTCTCTCCAGCCACGTCGCCGCAGTCATCGTCTCTTAGCTCCGCTGCGGCCATCTTTGTTTCTCTCTCTTAGTACTACTAGTTTATCTGTAAAAGACAGCAATTTAATTAAATATTTACTAAATACTTCTATAATTTCCCAAGAACAAATTTATCCTGACATTTTGGTTGTTGAGGTTCATCATCTATAAGCTCTGCTGCGGCCATCTTTCGTTCACTCTCTTGGAACAGTTTTTCTGTACAGGTGGAAAAATCACATTGATTAAACTACTAAATACTCATTTTTTTCCCCTAGAAACTTAGTCCTTCTGACACGTGTTAGTATTGTCTACTGAGTTGATGGTTCGACCATGTTACCACAATAATCATTGTCCTGTACATTAGGTCCATGGTGGCCATCTTTGGTTTACTTATGTAAAATATGTTGTTGTTTTTCGTATGTGACAACAATTTGTCAATCCTACTATTGAAGATCATTATCTAGCTAGATACTTCTTTAATTTCCCTTGAATTAAATTTTTGACATTTGTTTAATTGTCTACATGTAGATATAGTTCAGGGTCTGACAATGTTGGCACACTGATCATCACATAGCTCTACTGTGGCCATCTTTGAATATTAAAGGGGACCACCAGGCAAAGAACAACACATAATTATATGTTTTGGTACCCTTTTGTTATATTAAATAGATACCCAACATTTTGCAAAGGGTTGTGTAATTCATAAACAAAGCAATTAATTACCACCACTTACGGAACCACTATTATTTCCTGGTTCCGTACAGGCTAAACATTTGCGCCAATGCTATTCACACGTACGTTTGGAGACAATAGAATCCCGGACGATTCGTTCGCTCTGGACAAAGTAGTCTTTGTACATGCAGACCCATGAACGCATGCTCTGGAAACATATTTTGGTGAACATGTTGATGGAATGGACTACTAAAGATGTTACCTTTCATTTATAAGAATATTATTTTTGGGTGGTGGTACCCTTTAAGTTTTTCTGTCGGTAGCAAAATGTGATAATTAGACATTATTTAATGCTTCTTCACACTTCTCTAGAACATATTTCTTCTTTTTTGTTGTTGAGAATTTGGCCAGGTCCCACAGTCATCAATAATTGTTCCTAGCTCCACTGCAGCTACCTAGAATATCGTCGCTGGGCAATAAAAAGGGCAAAATGGCCGATATCATCGTCAAATATCGATTTTGTTTTTATTTTATTTTTAGATAGAGTTCTTTAAAACCTATCCGATGATATATTTAGAATTCCCATATGTGCCCCACTTTTTGAGAAAATCAAAAATAACAAAAGGACAAAATGACAAAATTGCACGTATTTGGGCAACAAAAAGGACAAAATCGTTTTTCAAGAACTGCCGAGAGGTGTTATTTGGTTAATAATCAATGTATAACGAACGAAATGTGTTATTTTACTACTTTTCCGTAAGAATATAGCATTGATCACAATATCCGCACATGCGTACGGCCACAAGTTTAACCAATTTCAATTCAAGTGACTACGAAATAACCCTTGCATGTTTGGCATACACGACTAAACGCGCATATGATATGGGCAATAAAAAGGACAAAATGGACTTTGCCCTTTTAGCTGCCCATTATTACGCCAAGTCGCGCTCATTGCCTCTGCATTATCAATGCGCGTAAAAGGGCAATTCGCATTTTGTCCTTTTTCATGCCCAATATCGACACGATATCGTGCATGTAAAAAGGGCAAATTCAGAAATGTGTAAATAACTCCGTTAAAAAGAACTGAGCGTACGCCAAATTAAATGACTTGATCACTTATATAGCCTACATAACTGTTTCACTAAACAAGATTATGGGATTTGGCATTTGAAAATTATAATTGCCCAAAATGTCAAAATGTTGTTTCTTCCAAAAAAGTAAGTATCGTTTTTTGCTATCGATACCGTCAATTTGTCCTTTTAAAGGGATCTAGTAACTTTGTTGACATGTGCAAAAAGTGATGAATGGTTGATGCAATGTATATATTGTTGTCTCATACAATGTATGTCCACAGGGTATTGTGTGATAATTTCAAGTCAATTGGACATTGCATGGCCAAGTAATGAGCGAAAATGCAAAGTGATATTCAATAACTCACTGCACTCACTTTGTACACAGAAGAAAAACTCGCCCGGAGTTTTTCTTATCTGAATACTTCGATCGTACATATCTTTGTAACGAAAGGGAAATTTGAAAAACCGAAACCTGTCCCATGATTTTATTGTTAATACGAATACAACAAGGTATGAGGGAACCGCTAGAATGGAAAATTTGTTTTGAGGATTTGGACAATGTTACTACGTCCCTTTAATTGCCCAGCGACGATATCAATTTTAATCTAGATGTTACAGCAATTAATTAAATATATAAGATGATGACGTCATAATGAAGGGAAATTGAGCATTCCTATTGGTTGATTACCGATGCTTAATCCGGTATAGTAAACGGTAAAGTTATAGTGCATACTTATAGTGCATGGCGACCGTGTGTACAAACTTCCCATTGAGAGCCGCCGCGGTGGAGTGCGCAACGTCAAATTCAGTCCGCTGCCAAAATGCCAACAAAATTACGTAAAAGTGAGAATAATGAAAGGGCTGCGTGCATTTCCATTCCCAAACTTAGCAATATCAAACCACTTTACCATGCAATTTACGAAACTGCCAACATTTATTTACTACAGGACAGATAATTTACAAAATGATTTTTTTTCTATCTTTTTCATGATAAGTTTTGCGAGTCTTTCTTCGCGGCATGTAAACAATCAATTGTGACGTCACAGCCATGACGTCACAATTCTTGACACTCAATTCGGGTTCCTCCAAAAGTTCCTCCCAATAATCATCTTATATAACAAATAGTACATGATTCCTGTCGTTAAATATTCCATAATAGATGCCTCAACATTTTTAATTTCTCTCGTGCGATTATATTGCACTCGGCCTGCGGCCTCGATGCAATATAATCGCTCTCGAGAAATTAAAAATGTATCGTTGTCTATTCTGGTATATTCAACTCCAAACCATGCACTATTTGTATACTAGTACCACATAAATAAGTATACAAGCCTCCACACTAAAGCTGCGTTCCCATTAGAGCTGAGTCAAATCGAATGGCTATTCGATATCCGACCGTGAAGGTCGGATACCGAATACAAATTTTCGGATACGAATATCCGAAAAAAAAAAAAAAAAAAAAAAAAAAAAAAAAAAAAAAAAAAAAAAAAAAATCGTTTTTTTTTTTTTTTTTTTTTTTTTTTTTTTTTTTTTTTTTTTTTTTTTTTTTCCCCCGTTTAATTTTGTAATCCCTATTCGATAGATTCGATCAAAAAATGGCACATTGAACCCTGCTTATCTATTGCTAAAGTTAAAAGTTAAGGTATTTTACATAAATTCACAAATAAACAAAACAAATAATAAACCAAAGGTAAGAGGATTAATATACAAGTGGTATAGTGAGTGCCAAATTTAAAAGAATCTATGAGATATCAAAGTATTTCATCTTGACAGCAGTTTGTACACTCACACTATACTGCCGATTCTAATTGAAAAAACGGACAGAATATCTATTTAAAAAAATTATGAAGAAAAAAAAAAAAAAAAAAAAAAAAAAAAAAAAAAAAAAAAAAAAAAAAAAAAAAATCTATTTTTTTTTTTTTTTTTTTTTTTTTTTTTTTTCGAATATTCGATATATCCGACCGTTTTTACACGACTCATATTCGAAATGCAAAATATCCGGTTTGACTCAGCTCTAGTTCCCATTATAGCGAATTTCCGCCGCGAATTTTTTTTTTCGCAGCGAATTGTTGAAAAAATCGCTCTTAGGAGCGATTTGAAAAATTCGCTTGCGAATATTCGCCATGTAATATGAATAATATATATGAATAATAAATGAATAACACTGATTTGGTCCGTGCTAGTGTTCGCGGCGGAAATTCGCGGCGGAAATTCGCTCTAATGGGAACGCAGCTTAACTGTTTTTCTCTACTGGCCCATTCAGCAAGTAAAATCATCAATTCTCAAATTTTACTTGACCAAGCAGAAAATTTTGGCCACTTTCTTCTAGTCTAGATGAGATTTACACCTTGGGAATAAAAAAAAATGATCTCTCGTAGTTGAACAGAAATGGCCAATTGGGCAACCATTGAACTAGAAGTCTAGAACATTTAATTATGACATTTTACTTGCCTGACATAATTTGTTTACTTGACCTGGGCAATCAGGCAAGTGCTAGTGTGGAGTCCTGGCCCCATATTCATAAAAACCCTTCTAGCTTAGTTCCTTGCTAAGTGCATTTTAAATGTGCAGTTTATTGAGCAACAAACAGTTTTCCTAGTCCCCAACTAGGGTCAACTGGGTAAGCCTTAGGTACTCAACTAAGTTAACCTTCATTAGCAACTAAAAGATCTTGTATCCTTAGCCACGCCATCCAAAAATAAACAAACTTACATACATGTAGCAAGCAACTAAGCGAGTGGGCTTTTATGAATATGGGCCCTGATGTATACATTGCATAATTTAAATTTCTTTCATTCTCCCTGGAATCTGATTGGTGACATTTGCATTCTTGTCTAGATGAGCCGAGCACCCGATTGACTTTGGTCAGTACCGGGATACCAACATCTGAGATTTGTATTTGATAATATGTTTACCAGTCTTCCTGAAATTCGGGGCTATTATCGTGCTATCGCGTGTTATGCAATGTGTAAACGGCAAATACAGTAATAGTACAATACTACATGTGCGATCGTATACAATAACATGTTACGGGATATCTTGGACGCCCCAGACCTGGCCGTGTTTTCCTCGGAAAAGTGTTAATCTTGAGGAATTTATTTTTGTAAACTTCCGTAGGACAGCATGATATGACAGAGGAAGCTATCAACGGCCTTTTCGTCAAAATTCAGGTGAGTAGCCAAAATATTTCCAACGTAATTTGGGGTTTTTTGGTGGGTTAAAGTCATCTCCTTTTCAACGTACATTCTGCTTCATGGCAGAAGGTATGACATGTTTTTAAAAAGTCCAAAAATAATTTGGACTCAATGTTTTTTGAATGAGCAAGTTAGAGGTCAGTTTTATACTCCTTAACTGGTTTAATTAACCCTAATACAATAGTCAAAACCTCAACAGTAAACACTTTCCTCATCAACATCAGTCATCATGTCATGGCATGCACAGCATGCAAACAGTCACTATTAATAATAGTATTATAATTAACACATGTATGACAAACAGAAACAAAAAACATACACACAATTATTTCTTTACTTCTGCAAAGCATTCTCGCGGTCGGCATGACGTCACAGTCACGTGATTTCCCTAACTACGCGATCGGCCATTTTGACAAAGGGGCAAACAATTAGCGCGAGCGCGTGTTGACTGTACTGTGCAGTACTCTTGACATTAGTTAGCACGTACGCTCATGTACATTCTGAACTTCAACAAATCGGGGCGAATTACATATCAAAATGAAGAACAATAATCACAGATCACAAATCTGAAGTTAGTTTTTTTAAACGCCTTACCAAAATCCAGAAAAAACAGATGTTTCATGGTCACTTTCTGCATTGCGTTTTGTGACCGTCGATTTCACTAGCGATCTTCGCGATGGGGATCGGCGGGGGATCGTTTAGCCGATGCGTGCGGCGCGGTGCAGTGCACAGTACAGCAACACACGCAGCCAGCGGCCACGGTGATTGGCGATTGCATGTCAATCGCGCGCTGTCCCGATTGAATTTATGCATGATATCAGGAAATGTAAATAGATATATTGTATTTAATAAATTAATACATATCTATTAGTATTAATACAATAATAATGATATACTTTTAATAATCTAGGCTGATTAGTTTTATAAGTTTTGTTAAGACTAAAATAGGCTAAATAAAAATAAACAAACGTTTATAATAGTTATGACATTATGATGAATTCTTTATCAACCCATCTTACCTTGATTTTTTTCTCTTTTATTTTACAGGGCTCGGCAGATTATATTTACTTCAGGAGAAGTAAGAAATAACCGACAACATGATCTTCAAAAGATGAATGTTAATCACCAGATTTGTAAAGAGCGACACAACATAGTACTTACTTCCCACGTCGCTTTTGATCTTGAGCTTATTTGAATCAACCATGTGACCATATTGATAAGTAATTTAAAGATATAATAGGATAGTGGCACATGCACCCCATTTATTCTAGAAAAGAAAACAATATAAAACATGAGATGACATTTAAAAAAAGGAATGTATACTGTGTGCCCCTCCTCCCCCAATAAATTTAGTGTACCCCCAATCAGACTGACCATATGCTACTACCCCACTGATATGTGGGTCTTTAAAAGATATGTAGGTAATTTCATAACGCAGCGTTACCACACATACATATCATTCTTCCCGATATTGATTCGGCGATGAACAAGATAGTTCCCAGTAGTACCCATTTGTTTTTAATTACCCTTATGATATTATCTGCAAACTTTGATTATAAATGATCTGCGCAATACAAGTTTGTATAACTTCATTTCATGTCGCCTGGTTGTTCTTTATGTGTAATAAAGTGCAACATTCGGTACTTGCAATTTCATTTCATGTTAGAATAAAAGATGAAAGTTAAAAAGACATGTACGCAACATGGCATGCAATATGAACAGCAATTAAAGAACAGGTGGAACAAATCATGCAATAATAAACTTGACACCCGACAGTTTAAATCTCATCCCAACATATAAAAGTTGAAGGTAGCAACATATTCATTATAATATTTACCCATGTTTTGAAAAGATGTGTTTTATTCTCCTTTAGTCTTTACTATTATGTTGATCAATTTATCAGTAGCCTAATCATGCAATGTTTATAATTATGCAATGAATATATTTCTTTATCATTCAATTTGTATAAATCATAATTATTGTTCAATATGTTGAAAATAAATAAAGAAAAAATCTAACAACATGACACATCAAAATCATTCAACCCGAGGTGAGGTCGACGTGAGCGACCTTGTACCTCACAAACATCCATCATGAAGCAAGCTTGACGTTAGCAAACTTGCATCGTTGTACAAGGCTGACGTTAGCAACCTTGCGTCTTGTCCCAGGACGGTTTGGCGTTAGCGATGGCAACTCGACCTCGCACTGCCGTTGCCAGCATGAGGTAAGCATTCATATTATTTATATGATTTTCCTGTGTTAGAATTTTAAAAAATGAAGAAACAAGTTAATAATGAATTTTATCAAAGAAAGACACAAGTCGGGTATAATTACATGAAATTGTTACACATTTCCTGCGTAAGCCGTAAACCAAAACTAGGAATTTCAATTCTAGATTAGGATTTATAGACCGTAGTATAACTATAAAATAGTAAGATATTCACATGAACATTTTTAGAAGGGATTAAGTAATAGTTAAACACTACTCAAAGTCAAAACATTCTAGACTAAACAATTCTGAGAAATCTGAATAAAAATTGATCCAAATGACCAAAATTAAATTGGAAAATGTTTAACTATCACTAACATCAGTCACTATCATCAGTCATTTTCCAGCTCAAAATTAGTGGATATGGTTGGAAATTTTAAAAAACTGTATTAATATCTGCAATAAGAATACAAAATCACCCGAATGT
>JBAMJV010000657.1:0-59094 GCA_037951105.1 Echinarachnius parma
GTGGTCCGCTGTCATAAGGTCCGCTAGTCATAAGGACCACTAATCATAAGGACCGCTATTCAAAGGGACCGCTATTCATAACTTGAGAAGAGGGCCATTATTCATGAGGGTCATTATTCACAAGGACCGCTATTCATAATCCAAGAAGAGGGTCCCTATTCATAATACGAGAATAGGACCGCTATACTCCTAATACGGAATGGAGTCGCTAGTCATAATACGAGAAGAGGGTCGCTATTCATAATATGCAATGAGGGTCGCTATTCAGAATACGAGAAGAGGGTCGTTAACCATAAAACAATTAATAAGCCACAAAATGATTTAAAAAAAAATAAATTTGGATGGGGGACACCCTAATGGCTGTGGCATTGCTAGAGGGTCATCTTCTCGTATTATGACTACCGACCATAATTCCGTATTATGAATAGCGACCCTCTTCTCACATTATGACTAGCGACCCTCATTCCATATTATGAATAGCGATCCTGTTCTCATATTATAAATAGCGACCCTCAATCCGCATTGTGAGTAGCGGTCCTCTTATCGTATTATGTCTAGCGACCGTCTTCTCACATTATGACTAGCGACCCTCATTCCATATTATAAATAGCGATCATGTTCTCATATTATAAATAGCGTCCCACAATCCGCATTGTGAGTAGTGGTCCTCTTATCGTAATATGACTAGCGACCCTCTTGTCGTATTATGACTAGCGAATCTCTTGTCGTATTATGACTAGCGATCCTCATTCCATATTATGTACAGCGACCTCAATGTTTTATTAAAGGGGTAGTACAGTTTTGGTAAGGCTGAACTTTAGTAACCAAATCTGGACAGTTACATTATAAACTAATAGTTATAACTCCACCATGCTCGAAAGGCATACAAAATTAAAAACGACTAAGTAAAAAGCCCATGATCATTCAAAAAGAACCATTAAACGACAAGAGGGCGCTTCATAAAAAGCCGGCATAGGTTTTATCAATTTTTCATACAAGATTATGCATGTGATGTTTTTTGGAAATCATGATTAAATAGAGAGATCATCAACAACTATTTAAAAAACGCCTTTGAACTTTTTTTAAAAACTCATCTAATTATTTGGGCCCCAAATAATTATAAGATAAGATATATGTATTGTTATTTTAGCCGTTTCTGGACCGATTTTGACCAAAAAAAAAAGTTTATTCTGACATTAAAAATGCATGTTCTCTCATATTCGACACTCAGTTTTTTATTACCTCACAAACAAATTGTGATATGCAGCGCCCTCTCTACCAAAACTAAACTTCCCCTTTTATAGCGGTCCTTATGAGTAGTGACCCCCAATATAACTTATGAGTAGCGCCCATTCTTCATGTTCATGAATCGCGAGCCCGATTTTGTATTATGAATAGCGGTCCTCATGAATAACGGTCATTATGCCTTTATGACTAGCGACCCTCTTCTCACATTATGACTAGCGACCCTCATTCCATATTATGTATAGCCATCCTGTTCTCAAATTATGAATAGCGACCCTCAATCCGCTTTTTGAGTAGTGGTCCTCTTATGGTATTATGACTAGCGACCCTCTTGTCGTATTATGACTAGCGACCCTCATTCCATATTATAATTAGCGATCATGTTCTCATATTATAAATAGCGACCCTCAATCCGCTTTTTGAGTAGTGGTCCTCTTATCGTATTATGACTAGCGACCCTCTTGTCGTATTATGACTAGCGACCCTCATTCCATATTATAAATAGCGATCATGTTCTCATATTATAAATAGCGACCCTCAATCCACATTGTGAGTAGTGGTCCTCGTATCGTAATATGACTAGCGACCCTCTTGTCGTATTATGACTAGCGAATCTCTTGTCGTATTATGTTTAGCGAACCTCATTCCATATTATGTACAGCGACCCCAATGTTTTATTAAAGGGGTAGTACAGTTTTGGTAAGGCTGAACTTTAGTAACCAAATCTGGACAGTTACATTATAAAGTAATAGTTGTAACTCCATCATGCTCGAAAGGCATACAAAATTTAAAACGACTAAGTAAAAAGCCCATGATCATTCAAAAAGAGCGATTAAAACACAAGAGGGCGCTTCATGAAAAGGCATTGGTTTTATCAATTTTTCATACAAGATTATACATTTGATGTTTTATTAAAATCATGATTAAATAGAGAGATCATCAACAACTATTTAAAAAACGTTTTTGAGAATTTTTGAAAAAGTGTATGTTTTTTTTTCATTTTTTTAAAAATTCATCCAATTATTTGGGCCCCAAATAATTATAAGATAAGATATATGTATTGTTATTTCAGCCGTTTCTGGACCGATTTTGACAAAAAAACGTTTATTCTGCCATTAAAAATGCATGTTCTCTCATATTCCTCCCTCAGTTTTCATTACCTCACAAACAAATTGTGATATGCAGCGCCCTCTCTACCAAAACTAAACTACCCCTTTTATAGCGGTCCTTATGAGTAGTGACCCCCAATATGAATTATGTGTAGCGCCCCTTCTTCATGTTTATGAATCGCGACCCCGATTTTGTATTATGAATAGCGGTCCTTATGAATAACGGTCATTATGCCTTTATGACTAGCGACCCTCTTCTCACATTATGACTAGCGACCCTCATTCCATATTATGTACAGCCATCCTGTTCTCAAATTATGAATAGCGACCCTCAATCCGCTTTTTGAGTAGTGGTCCTCTTATCGTATTATGACTAGCGACCCTCTTGTCGTATTATGACTAGCGACCCTCTTGTCACATTATGACTAGCGACCCTCATTCCATATTATGAATAGCGATCCTGTTCTCATATTATAAATAGCGACCCTCAATCAGCATTGTGAGTAGCGGTCCCCTTATCGTATTATGACTAGCGACCCTCTTGTCATATTATGACTAGCGCCCCTCATTCCATATTATGTACAGCTACCCTCTTTTCGTTTTATGAATAACGCTCCTTATGACTAGCGACCCTCTTCTCACATTATGACTAGCGACCCTCATTCCATATTATAAATAGCGATCATGTTCTCATATTATAAATAGCGACCCTCAATCCGCTTTTTGAGTAGTGGTCCTCTTATCGTATTATGACTAGCGACCCTCTTGTCGTATTATGACTAGCGACCCTCATTCCATATTATAAATAGCGATCATGTTCTCATATTATAAATAGCGACCCTCAATCCGCATTGTGAGTAGTGGTCCTCGGATCGTAATATGACTAGCGACCCTCTTGTCGTATTATGACTAGCGAATCTCTTGTCGTATTATGACTAGCGAACCTCATTTCATATTATGTACAGCGACCCCAATGTTTTATTAAAGGGGTAGTACAGTTTTGGTAAGGCTGAACTTTAGTAACCAAACCTGGACAGTAACATTATAAACTAATAGTTATAACTCCACCATGCTCGAAAGGCATACAAAATTAAAAACGACTAAGTAAAAAGCCCATGATCATTCAAAAAGAGCCATTAAAACACAAGAGTGCGCTTCATAAAAAGGCATTGGTTTTATTAATTTTTCATACAAGATTATGCATTTGATGTTTTATTAAAATCATGATTAAATAGAGAGATCATCAACAACTATTTAAAAAACGTTTTTGAAAATCTTTGAAAAAGTGTTTGGATTTTTTTTTATTTTTTGAAAAATTCATCTAATTATTTGGGCCCAAAATAATTATAAGATGAAATGGGCTGGAGATATATGTATTGTTATTTCAGCCGTTTCTGGACCGATTTTGACCCAAAAAAAAGGTTTATTCTGCCATTAAAAATGCATGTTCTCTCATATTCGACACTCAGTTTTTCATTACCTCACAACAAAATTATGATATGCAGCGTCCTCTCTACCAAAACTAAACTACCCCTTTTATAGCGGTCCTTATGAGTAGTGACCCCCAATATAAATTATGAGTAGGGCCCCTTCTTCATGTTCATCAATCGCGACCCCGATTTTGTATTATGAATAGCGGTCCTCATGAATAACGGTCATTATGCCTTTAAGACTCGCGACCCTCTTCTCACATTATGACTAGCGACCCTCATTCCATATTATGAATAGCCATCATGTTCTCATATTATGAATAGCGACCCTCAATCAGCTTTTTGAGTAGTGGTCCTTTTATCGTATTATGACTAGCGACCCTCTTGTCGTATTATGACTAGCGACCCTCATTCCATATTATGTACAGCTACCCTCTTTTCGTTTCATGAATAACGGTCCTTATGACTAGCGACCCTCTTCTCGCATTATGACTAGCGACCCTCATTCCATATTATGAATAGCGATCCTGTTCTCATATTATAAATAGCGACCCTCAATCCGCATTGTGAGTAGCGGTCCTCTTATCGTATAAGTGTGCTTACGATCCTGGACCGTCAGCACGGTCGACCGTAAAATACGAGTGCGCATCTGTTCTGCGCATGTATGACGTAATGCCTTACGGTCGACTAATTTTTGGTGAACAGTTTTATGCCTTTATGACTAGCGACCCTCTTCTCACATTATGACTAGCGACCCTCATTCCATATTATGTACAGCCATCCTGTTCTCAAATTATGAATAGCGACCCTCAATCCGCTTTTTGAGTAGTGGTCCTCTTATCGTATTATGACTAGCGACCCTCTTGTCGTATTATGACTAGCGACCCTCTTGTCACATTATGACTAGCGACCCTCATTCCATATTATGAATAGCGATCCTGTTCTCATATTATAAATAGCGACCCTCAATCAGCATTGTGAGTAGCGGTCCCCTTATCGTATTATGACTAGCGACCCTCTTGTCATATTATGACTAGCGCCCCTCATTCCATATTATGTACAGCTACCCTCTTTTCGTTTTATGAATAACGCTCCTTATGACTAGCGACCCTCTTCTCACATTATGACTAGCGACCCTCATTCCATATTATAAATAGCGATCATGTTCTCATATTATAAATAGCGACCCTCAATCCGCTTTTTGAGTAGTGGTCCTCTTATCGTATTATGACTAGCGACCCTCTTGTCGTATTATGACTAGCGACCCTCATTCCATATTATAAATAGCGATCATGTTCTCATATTATAAATAGCGACCCTCAATCCGCATTGTGAGTAGTGGTCCTCGGATCGTAATATGACTAGCGACCCTCTTGTCGTATTATGACTAGCGAATCTCTTGTCGTATTATGACTAGCGAACCTCATTTCATATTATGTACAGCGACCCCAATGTTTTATTAAAGGGGTAGTACAGTTTTGGTAAGGCTGAACTTTAGTAACCAAACCTGGACAGTAACATTATAAACTAATAGTTATAACTCCACCATGCTCGAAAGGCATACAAAATTAAAAACGACTAAGTAAAAAGCCCATGATCATTCAAAAAGAGCCATTAAAACACAAGAGTGCGCTTCATAAAAAGGCATTGGTTTTATTAATTTTTCATACAAGATTATGCATTTGATGTTTTATTAAAATCATGATTAAATAGAGAGATCATCAACAACTATTTAAAAAACGTTTTTGAAAATCTTTGAAAAAGTGTTTGGATTTTTTTTTATTTTTTGAAAAATTCATCTAATTATTTGGGCCCAAAATAATTATAAGATGAAATGGGCTGGAGATATATGTATTGTTATTTCAGCCGTTTCTGGACCGATTTTGACCCAAAAAAAAGGTTTATTCTGCCATTAAAAATGCATGTTCTCTCATATTCGACACTCAGTTTTTCATTACCTCACAACAAAATTATGATATGCAGCGTCCTCTCTACCAAAACTAAACTACCCCTTTTATAGCGGTCCTTATGAGTAGTGACCCCCAATATAAATTATGAGTAGGGCCCCTTCTTCATGTTCATCAATCGCGACCCCGATTTTGTATTATGAATAGCGGTCCTCATGAATAACGGTCATTATGCCTTTAAGACTCGCGACCCTCTTCTCACATTATGACTAGCGACCCTCATTCCATATTATGAATAGCCATCCTGTTCTCATATTATGAATAGCGACCCTCAATCAGCTTTTTGAGTAGTGGTCCTTTTATCGTATTATGACTAGCGACCCTCTTGTCGTATTATGACTAGCGACCCTCATTCCATATTATGTACAGCTACCCTCTTTTCGTTTCATGAATAACGGTCCTTATGACTAGCGACCCTCTTCTCGCATTATGACTAGCGACCCTCATTCCATATTATGAATAGCGATCCTGTTCTCATATTATAAATAGCGACCCTCAATCCGCATTGTGAGTAGCGGTCCTCTTATCGTATAAGTGTGCTTACGATCCTGGACCGTCAGCACGGTCGACCGTAAAATACGAGTGCGCATCTGTTCTGCGCATGTATGACGTAATGCCTTACGGTCGACTAATTTTTGGTGAACAGTTTTATGCCTTTATGACTAGCGACCCTCTTCTCACATTATGACTAGCGACCCTCATTCCATATTATGTACAGCCATCCTGTTCTCAAATTATGAATAGCGACCCTCAATCCGCTTTTTGAGTAGTGGTCCTCTTATCGTATTATGACAAGCGACCCTCTTGTCGTATTATGACTAGCGACCCTCTTCTCACATTATGACTAGCGACCCTCATTCCATATTATGAATAGCGATCCTGTTCTCATATTATAAATAGCGACCCTCAATCAGCATTGTGAGTAGCGGTCCCCTTATCGTATTATGACTAGCGACCCTCTTGTCATATTATGACTAGCGACCCTTATTCCATATTATGTACAGCTACCCTCTTTTCGTTTTATGAATAACGCTCCTTATGACTAGCGACCCTCTTCTCACATTATGACTAGCGACCCTCATTCCATATTATAAATAGCGATCATGTTCTCATATTATAAATAGCGACCCTCAATCCGCTTTTTGAGTAGTGGTCCTCTTATCGTATTATGACTAGCGACCCTCTTGTCGTATTATGACTAGCGACCCTCATTCCATATTATAAATAGCGATCATGTTCTCATATTATAAATAGCGACCCTCAATCCGCATTGTGAGTAGTGGTCCTCGGATCGTAATATGACTAGCGACCCTCGTATCGTAATATGACTAGCGACCCTCTTGTCGTATTATGACTAGCGAACCTCATTCCATTATATGTACAGCGTCGCCAATGTTTTATTAAAGGGGTAGTACAGTTTTGGTAAGGCTGAACTTTAGTAACCAAATCTGGACAGTTACATTATAAACTAATAGTTATAACTCCACCATGCTCGAAAGGCATACAAAATAAAAAACGACTAAGTAAAAATCCCATGATCATTAAAAAAGAGCCATTAAAACACAAGAGTGCGCTTCATAAAAAGGCATTGGTTTTATTAATTTTTCATACAAGATTATGCATTTGATGTTTTATTAAAATCATGATTAAATAGAGAGATCATCAACAACTATTTAAAAAACGTTTTTGAAAATCTTTGAAAAAGTGTATGGATTTTTTTTTATTTTTTGAAAAATTCATCTAATTATTTAGGCCCAAAATAATTATAAGATGAAATGGGCTGAAGATATATGTATTGTTATTTCAGCCGTTTCTGGACCGATTTTGACAAAAAAAGGTTTATTCTGCCATTAAAAATGCATGTTCTCTCATATTCGACACTCAGTTTTTCATTACATCACAACAAAATTATGATATGCAGCGCCCTCTCTACCAAAACTAAACTACCCCTTTTATAGCGGTCCTTATGAGTAGTGACCCCCAATATAAATTATGAGTAGGGCCCCTTCTTCATGTTTATGAATCGCGACCCCGATTTTGTATTATGAATAGCGGTCCTTATGAATAACGGTCATTATGCCTTTATGACTAGCGACCCTCATTCCATATTATGTACAGCCATCCTGTTCTCAAATTATGAATAGCGACCCTCAATCCGCTTTTTGAGTAGTGGTCCTCTTATCGTATTATGACTAGCGACCCTCTTGTCGTATTATGACTAGCGACCCTCTTGTCACATTATGACTAGCGACCCTCATTCCATATTATGAATAGCGATCCTGTTCTCATATTATAAATAGCGACCCTCAATCAGCATTGTGAGTAGCGGTCCCCTTATCGTATTATGACTAGCGACCCTCTTGTCATATTATGACTAGCGACCCTCATTCCATATTATGTACAGCTACCCTCTTTTCGTTTCATGAATTACGCTCCTTATGACTAGCGACCCTCTTCTCACATTATGACTAGCGACCCTCATTCCATATTATGAATAGCGATCCTGTTCTCATATTATAAATAGCGACCCTCAATCCGCATTGTGAGTAGCGGTCCCCTTATCGTATTATGACTAGCGACCCTCTTGTCGTATTATGACTAGCGACCCTCATTCCATATTATAAATAGCGATCATGTTCTCATATTATAAATAGCGATCCTCAATCCGCATTGTGAGTAGTGGTCCTCGGATCGTAATATGACTAGCGACCCTCTTGTCGTATTATGACTAGCGAATCTCTTGTCGTATTATGACTAGCGAACCTCATTCCATATTATGTACAGCGACCCCAATGTTTTATTAAAGAGGTAGTACAGTTTTGGTAAGGCTGAAATTTAGTAACCAAATCTGGACAGTTACATTATAAACTAATAGTTATAACTCCACCATGCTCGAAAGGCATACAAAATTAAAAACGACTAAGTAAAAATCCCATGATCATTCAAAAAGAGCCATTAAAACACAAGAGTGCGCTTCATAAAAAGGCATTGGTTTTATTAATTTTTCATACAAGATTATGCATTTGATGTTTTATTAAAATCATGATTAAATAGAGAGATCATCAACAACTATTTAAAAAAACGTTTTTGAAAATCTTTGAAAAAGTGTATGGATTTTTTTTTATTTTTTGAAAAATTCATCTAATTATTTGGGCCCAAAATAATTATAAGATGAAATGGACTGAAGATATATGTATTGTTATTTCAGCCGTTTCTGGACCGATTTTGACAAAAAAAAAGGTTTATTCTGCCATTAAAAATGCATGTTCTCTCATATTCGACACTCAGTTTTTCATTACCTCACAACAAAATTATGATATGCAGCGCCCTCTCTACCAAAACTAAACTACCCCTTTTATAGCGGTCCTTATGAGTAGTGACCCCCAATATAAATTATGAGTAGGGCCCCTTCTTCATGTTTATGAATCGCGACCCCGATTTTGTATTATGAATAGCGGTCCTTATGAATAACGGTCATTATGCCTTAATGACTAGCGACCCTCTTCTCACATTATGACTAGCGACCCTCATTCCATATTATGTACAGCCATCCTGTTCTCAAATTATGAATAGCGACCCTCAATCCGCTTTTTGAGTAGTGGTCCTCTTATCGTATTATGACTAGCGACCCTCTTGTCGTATTATGACTAGCGACCCTCTTGTCACATTATGACTAGCGACCCTCATTCCATATTATAAATAGCGACCCTCAATCAGCATTGTGAGTAGCGGTCCCCTTATCGTATTATGACTAGCGACCCTCTTGTCATATTATGACTAGCGACCCTCATTCCATATTATGTACAGCTACCCTCTTTTCGTTTCATGAATAACGCTCCTTATGACTAGCGACCCTCTTCTCACATTATGACTAGCGACCCTCATTCCATATTATGAATAGCGATCCTGTTCTCATATTATAAATAGCGACCCTCAATCCGCATTGTGAGTAGCGGTCCCCTTATCGTATTATGACTAGCGACCCTCTTGTCGTATTATGACTAGCGACCCTCATTCCATATTATAAATAGCGATCATGTTCTCATATTATAAATAGCGATCCTCAATCCGCATTGTGAGTAGTGGTCCTCGGATCGTAATATGACTAGCGACCCTCTTGTCGTATTATGACTAGCGAATCTCTTGTCGTATTATGACTAGCGAACCTCATTCCATATTATGTACAGCGACCCCAATGTTTTATTAAAGAGGTAGTACAGTTTTGGTAAGGCTGAAATTTAGTAACCAAATCTGGACAGTTACATTATAAACTAATAGTTATAACTCCACCATGCTCGAAAGGCATACAAAATTAAAAACGACTAAGTAAAAATCCCATGATCATTCAAAAAGAGCCATTAAAACACAAGAGTGCGCTTCATAAAAAGGCATTGGTTTTATTAATTTTTCATACAAGATTATGCATTTGATGTTTTATTAAAATCATGATTAAATAGAGAGATCATCAACAACTATTTAAAAAACGTTTTTGAAAATCTTTGAAAAAGTGTATGGATTTTTTTTTATTTTTTGAAAAATTCATCTAATTATTTGGGCCCAAAATAATTATAAGATGAAATGGGCTGAAGATATATGTATTGTTATTTCAGCCGTTTCTGGACCGATTTTGACAAAAAAAAGGTTTATTCTGCCATTAAAAATGCATGTTCTCTCATATTCGACACTCAGTTTTTCATTACCTCACAACAAAATTATGATATGCAGCGCCCTCTCTACCAAAACTAAACTACCCCTTTTATAGCGGTCCTTATGAGTAGTGACCCCCAATAAAAATTATGAGTAGGGCCCCTTCTTCATGTTTATGAATCGCGACCCCGATTTTGTATTATGAATAGCGGTCCTTATAAAACACGGTCATTATGCCTTTAAGACTAGCGACCCTCTTCTCACATTATGACTAGCGACCCTCATTCCATATTGTGAATAGCCATCCTGTTCTCATATTATGAATAGCGACCCTCAATCAGCTTTTTGAGTAGTGGTCCTTTTATCGTTTTATGACTAGCGACCCTCTTGTCGTATTATGACTAGCGACCCTCATTCCATATTATGTACAGCTACCCTCTTTTCGTTTTATGAATAACGGTCCTTATGACTAGCGACCCTCTTCTCACATTATGACTAGCGACCCTCATTCCATATTATGAATAGCGATCCTGTTCTCATATTATAAATAGCGACCCTCAATCCGCATTGTGAGTAGCGGTCCTCTTATCGTATAGACTAGCGATCAGTTAGAATGGCCGACAGTAAGAGACTGAAATTTAATGTTAAAAGATGCTACAAAAACAAAAAATTCATCCAGATCTATTCCACCGCGCCCCGGCCGCCCCGAGACAAGTTCCAGTTCCAAATATTACTTTCAAATGTATAATGAAAAAGAAGTCACAAACTAGTTTAAGATTTTATTTCAATCAAACGGTCGACATGATGACAATATACAATTACACTTACGGCAGTAACGTTAAAGGGTGACTAAATTAAAAAATAAAAAACGCTTTGGTTGATCTATGATAATGAAAACATCACATATCTGTTAACTATTTGATGTACATTTTTGTCATATTTTTTATATTAATTTTTCTATTTATTTTTTCTACCTGCTCAGCTTCACCCCTGAAAAACCCTGCCAGAAGATATTGTCTTGACTTCTCTGACCTCACAATACCATTCCATCAGTCAGCTAGATGAACAAAAGACATTGGTATGTCAACTGACCACCAGTCTTAAGCTGTTTACAATAGTATTGTAAGCTTTATACAATGCCCACTAACCATGAAAAGGAGGTTTCAATGAAATACGGTACTCAGTGGGTGAGAACATATATTTTGTAAATGTTTATCTAGCTGATCGGTGGTTGAATGGTATTGTGATGTCAGAGAAGTCAGTTGTGTAGGGTTTTATTAGGGGTGGATCTTAGCAGGTAGAATAAAAATAATAGAACAAATAATATACAAAATATGACAGAAATGTACATGAAATAGTCAACAGATATGTAATGTATTCATTATCATAGATCAACCAAAGCGTTTTTATTTTTTTTATTTAGTCACCCTTTAATTACTTTTTAGACACAATCTATAAAATAAGGTATTACACCATTTAAAAATAAAATCGACGTACTATTTTGTTCAAGTTGGATTCCGCAGTTCTGTATGTTGTCGTCTGCTATAACGCAAGGCTCAGTCACTATTGTGATTAATTTGTAAGGACAATCATGTGGAATGCCAAATATGTGTAATATCTTTGGAATGCCGGTGTATAAACTTCTTTCATTACAAAATAAATTCGAATGACCAATTTTGGTTACATTTAACATATTGATGAAATGTCCGAACAAAATTATATATTCAGTGTCAATCTGTACAAAATCAGACTACTGGTTGGTGTATCAAATCTACAATCTACGGAAAAACGTAACTGCCAACCCTTCAAGTGGTCACAACAACAACAAAGAGTTGACCTTCCTCTAGGCAACACGTAAGTGTTTACGCCCTCAACGTTATGGTAACGTATGTATATAACCTTGTTTTCTTGACCTCGATCCGGTGACGACGCTGTGAACTGGTCTGTATTATGTAGTTCCCCATGTTATGATGACGTAGAGAAGTTTACCTTACGGTCTACACATACAAATCGCGTGCATTGTGAATCAGGGACATCAAATACGCTTACTGGAATTCAAAGACCAACCAATGTACAATTCACGTTGAGAAGTGCCCAGTTCCGTTCTTTAGGGCCACCCTTTATAGGGTATTTTTAATTCTTATAATTATGCAAATTAGTGGTGATCGCATCCGATAAAACACTGTTAAAGTGTAATAATACTTATAAATATCATTTGTTTACAACTTCGCGAGGCATATTTATGTTTGCTCATTTTCATTCCTAATGAAAATACATAATTATCAAGAAATGCAGTACGTTTTAAATGACTTATACACATGATTAACTATTTTCTTGCAATTTATACAAGTAATCAATGTGCCACAGTATATTGATGTCTGCTGCTCGACTGTGCAAAAAGTAGACGCAATACTATCATTATAAAATTATGCGTACAAATGGAATAGTGGTTCATTATCAGAGCAACTCTAATTTTCTATTCAACAATAATTGTTATGATATATCATTTGTCATCAGTTGAAAAATTATGCGAACCATGGTCACCTTATTTGTTTGTTTGTTTGTTTGTTTTTATTTCTGTATAAAAAGTCAACACCATAACAACACATGAAGATTCATATATACAAATAAAAGAATTGTACAAATCATATACATGAATAAACATAGATGAGAAGAACGGCTGGATAACCCATATTCAGCTGTGGGGTATTATAACCTACTGCTGTTCGTCCATTGGGACCAGATAAGAGACAAGGGGAATAAATATACCGTATACCACAAAGACCCAACCGAAAAAATATACATACCAAAAAAAAAAATCATAGTACAAAATACCAAACAAAAAAATATATATTATATCCCTGTAACTAACGATAATTTAACACTTTAAACCAAATGTAGCAAATGTTGTTTAAATGCGTATACAGTTGATGCATTACGAACAATGGGGTTTAATTCATTAAAGAGGCTAAATCCTCTATAAAAGAATGTTATTTTACAATAGTTAGTTCGGGGTTTCGGAATAGCTCAATTATCACCGGCACGTAAATAGTACTCACTCCTTTTCCATTTTAAATTTATTCCCATATACTTTGGAGTAAAACCATGTACAATTTACACATCATTACATGCAAATGATTTCTTTGGCGATGTTCTAATGTATCCCAATTTAATCTATTGTTAACCTCTTCAGTAGAGACATGTACAAATGGATTTATTTTCAAAATGATTATTCCAGCCCTATTTTAAATTTTTGCCCTTGATTGCGAAATGTTTGAGAGGCTGACAGCCAAACAATGTCAGCCTAATCAAAATGGGGTAAAATTATACTTTTATTATAATACCAAACTAGATTTGTCTAAGAAATGTCTGAAGCGACTTAAAAAAGAAACCATTTGCCCAGTTGTTTTGCATAAACAAGTCATTTGTTCAACCCATTTCAACTCATTATCAATAATTAATCCAAGGTATTTAGTAGTTGTACTTGCTCAATTACATATTTACCTATTTGCAATTTTAATTCATCACATTAATTTAACATATATCGTGATGCAATTAGCATACATAAAGTTTTATCGTAATTCATTTTCAATTTGTTGCGTTTCGTCCATTTATCCAAAACAGGTAATTCCCGAGTTAAAATTGATTGTACTACTTTAGGATCTTTATGAGAAAAATAAATTGCTGTATCATCAGCGTACAAATGGGTGCTACATTTATCAAATATATTCTGTATCAAAAAAATGTGTTCCCATATGGTAATTACACTTTAATTGTTACCGGTCTCTCAGGTCTACGAGTCATTTTAGGTGGAAGTAATGCTCCATAAAACCATGTTCATTGTTAATAAATAAGCCTTCATCGTAAAGCTGGTCCGGGTTTCTTATTTATATTATTATTATTATTATTACTATAATAATACAAAAATAATAATAATAATAAATAAAAAACAATAAATTAAATAAAACAGTTTCTGATTGGACAGCAAACACGGCAGTCCTGATGGGGATCATGTGGTACAAGGTGTCGTAGGCAACATAAAGGGTTAACGAAAGCAACTGCGGTAAATAGCTTATCTTCATGATGATCATAGGCTCATAACCGTCAATGAGCTTAGTGAGGTTTACCAAATGACCAATATCCTTTCCTGACCTAACCCTGATAGTTCCGGGATAGGATGTTCATCCGCGACTGGGGCAATGCGGTTGAGGATAAATCGCTCGTATGATCCAGTATAATTATATAAATGATACAGTGAGATAGGAATGTTGCTATTTGGACTGACTGTGTCTTTACTAGGCTTCAACAAGTAAATAACTTTGGCTTTCCTCCAGAGCTTAGGAATGTTGTTGGTGCTTATGCACGCATTAAGCATGTTCAGGTGCCAGTTGAGGGCGCCTGGACATAGGGTGTTCCATTTGTTCACATATGATGTTATTAAGTCCAGCAGCTTTTATATTTTAATTGCAGCAAACAGGTCGTTCATCGATGAGTCTGTGGTCGTTAGGAACCTGGCCCTTCCGGGACGATCGTCAGAGTTTCCCAGGCTATTCACAAGAAGTTGATCGGCAGCTTGATCAGTACTATAGACGGTGACTTAAGAGCTTGGTTGCACTTTTGTATAGTTACTGCCTATGCAGTTCCCAGATGGTTTTCAATGCTTTCCTATTGCTTTATTTTATGTCAGTGTATTTGATTACTAATTTCTGCCACTTTGTCCTTCAAATTTCATTGTGTCCTTACTATTAAAGGGGTAAATTTGCAAGTGTTGATGTAGCCTTTGGACAACACTTTGGAGTGGCCCATCAAGCCTTGAGTGTAGATGGTGTGGTACCCTTGGGTGTTACGCCTTGAGGATTTCTTGAACAGCTCGGCAAATGTGTCGTAGTTTTGATATATACAGGCCCCCCCCCCCCCCCCCCCAACTCAAAATGGAAGTTGGTCAAATTTTCAATAGCCGTATTCAGACGATAAAAGCCAATCTTGTGGTTATCTTGTGGTTATCTCGTGGTTTGCAATTCTTAAGAATATCTTGTGGTTAGCGCTCGTTTGAACACGCAAAACTCGTGGTTATCTTGTGGTTTCCAAACCACAAGATTGCGCGCACTGCAAAATATGCGCAATCTCGTGGTTATCTTGTGGTTATCTTGTGGTTTCCAAACCACAAGATAACCACAAGATACTTGTAAGATTTTGCGCAGAATGAGCGCGCGATAAGCGCGCGACTGCGCGCAGTCTATTTTTTTACCGTCTGAACACAATCAGCTTCGAGACTCGTAGTTTGGGTTGACCTCATGACCAAAATATGCTTCCGGTGTGAAAACAAGTCAAGTGAGTGCGCGTGACCTCAAATGAGAAAGGCGTGCACACTACTTCCGGTTTTAATTCTTAAGAATTGCAACTCTCGAGAATTGGCATCGTTTGAACACACATTTTGCAATTCTTAAGAGTTGCAATTCTAAGAATTGGCTTTCATCGTGTGAATACGGCTATTGAAGAGAAGACCTGATGTCTATGTTAATTAGACTGGCTGCCATGGTAATATTAGCGTAAATTCATTAATAATAATGCGAGGGCGCGACCTTCACAATAATTACGCAAGAATTTATGGTATGCCTCTGTTATGACGTCACAATGAAAAACAATATTTTGCTCTTAGTAGGGAAATCCCCTGTTTCTTGACTGTGCGCAATTAACTAGATGAAATCGCGTAACTGTTAAGTACTGCGCGTAACTCAAATAATAGAGATGAATTAAAATACTTAGCGTCTTTGGTATCAAGAAGCGCAATTTTGCTGAAAGTGCGTGTTTAAATGCCATGGCAACTGGGACACAAATGAGTGCGCAATGCGTAATTACTTTAGCTTTTTGCGTAATGTGTTATTTTATCCAATGAGTTCCCGTATGGTAATTTATTTAAATGAACAAACTCTGACGTACTACCTCATTTGCATGAAATTCCGAACGTATTTTCAAAAAACTCGCTGCTGAAGGCGTGGCATATCTCTGTGGTTAAAACGCTATACGCTTATCAGTTGGGCTTCTAGTATTTATATTGTATTTCTGTGGATATATATGACAGGCATGTCCAGGACAGAGGAGTCGGAGTCAATGTTATCAGCTAACTTTTTCCAGTTAGTCTTTCTCAGATTGAAGCGTTTATTTAAGTCTGCCTAATTATGCATAGCATGTCGATTCTCATAGTTGAAATTTAGTGTACAGTGTTAAAGGAATGAAAACCTTTCAGATTTCAATCGTGTATAGAACAGTCAGGACCACTTTCGCTTTTCCACTATCGTGAAAATAGCGGTTTCCCACTATTCTCCAATCAATGTCGCTAGATGGCGCATATATCGTGGCGATAGTGCCATGCGATACTATCGGTGATCGAAACAAAATAGAATTTTGTACAGCCGTTTTTTACATATATGCAGCTTTGTGTCCGCCATTCTCGCCTTCCGCGTGCTAAGTGTATCTTGCCGTTCTCTTATCATGCCGAGCTATACGCCTCTCTCACACGCTCCCTCCTTTTCTCTCGTTATTTCGCACCGTACCAGTTCGTACGGCATCAAACACCTGTCGGGTAAGTCTATGCGCGAATCAACCGTTTATTTGAAAAACGAACCCGCATAATCGAGCAAGATTTTCTTTAAATGTTCTGCGGCCAGATCATTTAGACAAACTACTCACCATTAGTTTAATTATCAAGGATGCTACACATTTACTATTTAGATGATCTGTCCAGAACATTGGGCGAAAATAAATGTAATTTAATTGAATGTAGTCGTTGCACAAATATCCTCATTGCCACAACACGTGGAACCGAACATGACGCAATACTGCGTATCACGTGATAATCGCGGAATAGCGTTTTTCCGCTATTTTGGCCGATAGTGGAAAAGCGAAAGTGGTCCTGACTGTAGAAATAGAAAAATGCTATTATTGTTTGAAGCACCCAAAAATATTAATTATAAACTACATTGGATCTAAGTCAATAAAAACTGAAACATTCTAAGCATTATTTTGTTAATGTCTGTACTACGAATCATCTTAAATGTTCTTGATATCATGTTGACAATCAGACTTCGACACAGAAATGCTTCTAGAGCTAGCTGGTAAAATGAATGTTAGATAATTGTGTTATGTATGATATATTTTCTTTGTATAATGTGTCATGATATCTAGCGGCCATCTTGTTTTTGCAAGAGATTTTGATTTATTTTGAATGTTTCATATTCTGATCGTTTTGGAAATGTACTAGTTCATTTACCAAACCCTTATACCCGGAGTAAAGACACTTCAGTTTTCGCTCGAGTAACATAAAAAAACAAAAACTTATATTTTATATTTTATTTATTTATGTATTTATTTATTAATTTCCTCTCATAGGGTGAATGGCCCTTTCAGCGCAGCTGATTTTCAAAGGGGTCCACAAACATAAAAATAACAATAAATATACAGTGAATTATACAATAAAATAACATGTAAAACGTGTAAATGCAAGAAGTAAGGCAATGAATTATGTACATGTAGTTACAACAAGTACATCTAGCAAATAAATGTACAAAACAAACAAACTAAAAGACAGTTAATTGGAGAAATTCAACTAGAACGACAACAAACATACGAGTAAAACTTTAAAACCAATAACATAATACAAAAGCATCAAGATAAACAAAGGAAACAAACAACAAGACAGGACTCCTAATTTCCGAAATATAGATATATCAAAAGGAAGCAACTCTAAAGATTTCCTCATAAAACACTGACAGAAGGAAGCAACTCAATCAGCCAATCACCTATCAGCATGGAAGTGGCATGTGTGCATTGATCTCCCAATCAGCCAATCAGAGCGCGCCTAAGTGCAGCTCACTTTTCTGAAGGAAACGTTAGTGTATTTTGACTGAAGTATATATACTCCGCAAAAAAAGAAACTGGACACTTGTATAAGTTGAAATATTTCATATTAATGTACGATAAAGTGTACATGATCATATATCAAATTTAAGGGAATTTAGTCCTCTACATGCAGGGTATAACTTAAAGGTGTAACTGTTCATGCATGAAATGCCATGGTCAATTAACACTAGCAAGGTCTGTTTTCAAAAATAGCAAAACAATGGAGGACCACACCATACGACTGAAATGATAGTAAGCGTTTCACTTAAAACAAGATGAGCGGGGCAAGTAAATTATGACATTATTCAACTTTATTGTTATGAACAAACTCTTGAAATACAAATTTGTCAATAAAACAAGGTCAGGTTATGAGAGCATTATCATACTGGTCTGTATTACAGGCATGAAGCTTGTCTATTTAATGTGTCCCCTGCAATTTTAACCATAGTTACCTAGAGAAATGTCATGTTAAAGACTGCCCAAATGTTTGACCAAGGGTGACATCAGGTTTTGAAGATCTTTGGACTACGGTATAATTCTTGAGAAAAATGTATACCATTTTCATGCTGAAATAAGGGCACAAACTGTGGTTTTGACTAATAAAGCTTTGCCATGGAATTCCCCATTTTGTTACTTTTGGATGAAAATAACACCTATAACGTTCACAATTTGTCTTCATGTATACTTTTAATTGAGATTAAGATAGAAAAGGTCACATTTGTAATGAAAAATGATGCCATCTCATGAATATAGCGTTTTAGATTATGCTTATCATCATTTATATGGTTGAGTGGATGTTCCATTTTTGCTATTTTTGAAAACAGACCTTGGTGTGGTTAATTGACAGTGACAAGTCATGCATGAATGATTTCATCTGGATTTCAGGCGAATATTGAAGAGGGTAATTTTATCTTTAATTTGATATACAATATCATATATTTTATCGTTAATGAATACGAAATATTTGGTCTCATACAAGTGTCCAGTTTCTTTTTTTGCGGAGTATATATACATTTAAAACCCATTTCATTTATCAATCAAAATGCTGACTGTGAATAAACAATTTATAACGTTTTCTTTTTTTTTCACAGCCCAAGTTCTGATGCTATGTGTTTATTATTGTCCCACATGTAGACTTTTGTGTGGGAAATTTTGCAGAAAATGATTAACTTGATGAAATGTTGTTTTACCTGGCTTTGCCAATGACTCGCACACAAACACAAACACACACACACATGCACAACCATACACGTACACACACACACAAACACACACATGCAAACACACACACACACACACACACACACACACACACAAATATACGCACACATACAGATATACGCGCAAACATACAAACACACACACACACACAAACACACACCCACAAGCAAACACACATACACACCTACACACACACGCATACTTACCCAGACATACTTATGGGCACCCGACTTGTGGGGTACTTATGCTACTACAGGCTGAATGAGTGCTACTACAAACTGTTTTTTTTTACAACATCTTTGCAACGAAAAAAGGCAACCCTCTGAGTGCATGGGAGGGTAGGGGTGTGTCTAGATAAACAAAAAATCCTCAAGTATCACTTATGGGGCACAGTCACAAGATTTTGTCACATAACTCTTTGAAGCTAAATACGCCGATTTAAGGCTATTCCTTAGTGGGGTCTATGATTTATTCCCCACAAGGAAAAAATACCCCACAAGTATATAATTGTACCCACACGAGACCCCACAAGAATGCCTATGTGAACACACGCACTCACACACAGAAACACGCACACGACACAGCCACACACACACACACGCACACACACACTTACAAACGCACACAACACACACGCGCACACACACACACACGTACGCACACACACACGCGCACACACACGTACGCACACACACACACACGCATGCAAACACACACAAATATATGCACACATACATACATACGTGCAAACATACGCACATATACACACGCATACGCACACAAACACGCACATATACACATACATGAGTAGATACACACTAACACATACACACGCAGACACATACTCACATGCACTCACACACACGCATACATACACATATATTTGCACATAAATATACACACAAACGTATATACACACATACACATGGATACACACACAAACACACACACGCACGTACTCACACAATACTGACTTCTTAGATTATCAAGAGTTGCTTCCTTTTGTCATTGGATGACGCGTGCAAATATGCAAGATATCCTGTGACAAAAGGAAGTATGCTGTTTAATTTGCATAAACCAATGATTTTACAAATCAAAACACATCAACCCGAAATGCCTTCTCTGAGTACATTATAAATTATGTCATACCTGGGAATTAGGATTTTATGTTTGAGAGGTCAGAAAGAAAAACATATTTTCTTCATTTACTAAGAAACTCATTCCACAGAGTTGCTTCCTTTTGTCATGGGACGGCAGAATATTTATCACGTTAATAGTGTTAAAAAAAATAAAAATAAAAAAAAGCAGTACTGTATGCATGTATAACTATAACATAACCAAAAGATATCAAATTAAAAGTAAAAAGGGCAAGACAAAGTTCAGTCTGCAATTTCATTCGAATTAATGCTGCGAACAAAGGTAGCCAGAGTGTTTAAGGTTCGCGTTTCAAAAGAGAGACAATTGAATAATTTGGAGCTATGATAAAAGAAACTTCTTCTCAAAAACTCGGTCTTGGTCTTTGGAAGCTGGATTTTATAATCGCTATTTCTTAAGTTGTGAACATGTCAAATGTGCCCATTGTTTACAATGTATACACATGATGGCATTATGGTTATGTTTTACAACTTTTTTGCAAGAGATACATGGGTATTTAATCATTTAGAGTTCAAAAGACAAAAGGTTTTTCAAAGTGTGTACCTCACAGTCTGTCGAGATCGTTCAGGGTTCTGACGGACACGACCGCGTTGTCTTTGGTCAGTGCGCGAATTTTCCCATCAATCGTCCATGCTTTCGCGATCGATGGGCATCTGAGTGTCTCTCTCATGATTTGTTGGCGAGCGGCTGTCAGGTGTTCGCGGATGAAGATCTGTGTTTTTTCAGTTTGGTTTTCGCGGCATAGACGCGTTGACGGACATTGTACCTCGCAAACTTGATGATGAGGGGTCTTGGCTGTGGTCGGGCTCCGTCGTCCGTCGTACGCTTCTTCGTGTAGAGGCGATGGCTTCGATCGATGTCTATGGCCTTCACATCGACTTCCAGCTTGGAGTTGAGGAGCTGAAACGCGACTTCGTCGGTGTCTTCCCCGTTCTGCTCTGCCACTCCGTATAACAGCAGACAATTTCTTCTCGAATACTGGGCCTGCTCCTCCTGGGCGTTCTCCATGGCGACGAACTGCCTCTCCAACTTCTGGATTTTGTTTTCCAGCAATCCCACCTCCTTGTTCTTGGCTTCGAGGTCGTGGTTGATGGCGGTGTATACGTCCTGAGATACTTTCTCCATGATTGCGTCCGTTATCAGCGCAACAAGACGATCAAGGATCGGCTTAGAGCAGATTACGTCTTTAATCTGTTCTTGGAGTTGGATAGCTGGTTGAGAGTTGAGCTTAATCGCCGAGTTCGATGTTTTGTCCTGCTCTTCGCTGCTCGTTGAGCTCATGCTTGAGCGAGCAGCTGATTTTTGGAGAGTGGTTTGACCATTTACTACACCGGCTTCTCCCCCGTCTTCTGTTGACAGGCTTCCGTAAAGGTTTCTGTCATTTTCGCCAGATTTTTCTTTCACATTTTGCTCATGTTCTTTTCTTCTTGTCCTCACCATATTGCACAGATTATTTCACAAAACAATTCTCTTACCAATATCTAAGCAAGGAATTTCACTTGGTGTCCAAATTAAATGGAATATTATGCAAATAACTGGTGAAAAGCGGGAGCAGAAATATTCCGTAGTAGCGGTCAGTAGCGGTATTTAAATAAGGGAATTATACTTGGACAAAGGTTTATTTTTGTTACTTCATTAATTTATGTTCATTTATACAGTCGAGTAATGAGCGAAAAGGCACAGTGATGTTCGATATAACATTTCAATTAAATTTTCAATTTCAATTTATTCTTGTTACCAACAAAACAGTACAAATGAATTAATTTGCACAAAATAGGGATATACATATTAGAAACAAGAGGGGTCCATTAAAAAGCAATGCTTGTACAATTGTGGACCCCTCAAATAATAGTAAAGGCCCAGTCCAATACTGACGATTTTCACGGCGACTCGCAACGACTCGCAACGATTTACTAGAACGAATCGACTCGATTTAGCCACGATTTAACAACGAATTGTGAATAATTGTACGGCGATTCAAGACGAATATTCATTTTTTGTCGTTGTTTGACGAGTCAGTTCGTCCTTCTTTTGCCTTAACCATTGCGGTAGAAAAATCGTGGCAGAAAAACAGTTGTGGTCCCATAGTGGCGATTTTTACGGCGACTCGCAACGATTTATCATTCGTGGAGAAATTCGCTTGAGTCGTCGCGGGTCGTTGCGAGTCGTTTTAATTCGTTCTTCGAACCGTTGCGCATCACGAAGAACGCCATGAATCGTGTTAGCACAACGAATGTTTTGAACCGGTTCAAAACTATCGCCATGTCGCAACGATTTCCTCACATTCTTTTTATGGAACAATCGGGCAGTGCGCAATATGAACACTCGGACTTGTTTGAGTCAGTTCCATTCGCGTAGATCTGTCATTGATACCATTCAACAGGGGGATGATGATCTATTCATTCATGCCCCCCTCCTCGTGATGAATAGGTATTACGTATGTCTTTACGTCCATGGACAGTTCAAAAACGGAAAGCGGCGATCTTCACAATGAAGCGATACGAGTCGCAACGAATTGCAACGATGTGGAACGACTTGACACGAATATGCAACGGTAAATACAATGATTTTTGGTGAATATCGTCGTGGCGTGGCGATTGTTTTGAACAGTTGAAGACGGCGATTTTGGCTCTGCTTTCACGATTTTCTTCACGATGCGCAACGATTTTGGGGGAAGAACCGATACGATGTAACACGACCTAAGCGATTTTCTCGACGAATGTCAAATCGTTGCGATTCGCCGTGAAAATCGTCAGTATGGGACTGGGCCTTTAGGTGTATTGGCATATTGCACATTTAAATTAACACATTCTAGACTACAACAACATACACAAATATAGAGAGGAAAAGAGGGGGAAGAGGGGGGAAACATTACTTTGACCTAGCACACAGAGAAATTTCGAAACCAAACTATATTCCATGCTTCTTTTGGTAATCAATATTATGAATAGTATGAGGTATGTATGTGAGACCCGGAAGAGTTCCAAGCAAGTTTTTAATGCCAGTCACTTGTTGCTTGGAAACAAGGTTTATCGTATTCAGTATACCTTAGTTACGATAACAAAAACAAAGAGTAAATTCCCAGTTTATATTGCTAACTACCCTTAGCGTTCAACTTTTCCAGACATCCCACTAGATCAGGAAATGTTTGTAGCACTGTGTACATTTGCATAGGATAACACATGTAATGTGTACATTAATCTATATCGCGTCATTTACATCGCTACCTTAACAAATTAATATATCCCTTGTAAAATGGTCCTTTGTGACAGAAAACACAGCTTTACAATCGTAAGAATCCATTTTATCCAGAATAATTTGTTTCGAGAAGTTTAAATAAAGCAAACTCATTTGAATATAAAATATATCAGTACAATGTACAAACACATAATTGTTTCTTTTATTTGTTTTACTTTGACCTTTGAGCTTTTGCCTTTACTGTTGACCTTGCCCAATGAAAGTCTCTAATAGTTTTAGAGCTTCTTTCCAACATCTGAACACATCTTATTTGTACAAAAATTCACCATGGCAACCATTTATCTCCCATGAAACCAATTTTCAATTCTGGAGATAAGCAAATTCATGAGCTCTAGAGTCTACTCTTTCAGAAAATACCTCAACCTCTACAATTCAGGACTCCCTAAATCGATTTCTAGGACACTTTTTCACCAGTTGGCCACCAGACTATGTTATTAAAACTACTGTTGAAAAGTTTAGGACCACATTAAAAACACACTTATTTTTGAATTAATAGATATGATTCTTTACTTTGCTTCGTTTAGTGTCACTTGTGTTAGAATTGTTTTTTCCTTTCCATCTCTTATATATTTCTGTATTCATCCTATCCCCTGCTTACATATGCTTCCTTCTTATGCACATAGAGACCCTTACCTATGTGTGATATGTGCGCTAGAAAAGAACTCTTTACAACGACTTTTCTTGGTTAAGACCACATGTACAATAATATGTGTGCAAATGTAAAGTGATATTTACTATCTGACTTTTAACATGATTATGACTATCCAGCGGATGGCTAAAATCCTAACACTTCAATAATAAATATCCTTTAAACGATAGGGAAATTATAAAAAACAAAACCTGTCAGATAATTATATTGTTGGTACGAATACAACAGGGTATGCGAGGACCGCAGCTTGCAGTTCCAAGTAATTAAAGGGGTAGTTTAGTTTTGGTAAGGCTCAACTTAAGTTACCAAACATGGACAGTAACATTATAAAACTAATAGTTTTAACTCCACCATGCTCGAAAGGTATACAAAATTACAAACGACTAAGTAAAAAGCCCGTTATCATTAAAAAAAGAGCCATTAAAACTCAAGAGGGCGCTCTCTAAAAAGGCATTGGTTTCAACCATTTTTCATACAAAATTATGCATGTTATGTTTTATTGTAATAATGATTAAATAGAGAGATCATCAACAACTATTTTAAAAACGCTTTTGAAAAATTTTGGAAAAGTGCAAGCATTTTTTAATTTTTTTGAAATATTCATCTAATTATTTGGGCCACAAATAATTATTGGATTAGATATATTTATTGATATTTCAGCCGTTTCTGGGCCGATTTTGACCAAATAAAGTTTATTCTGCCATTAAAATTGCATGTTCTCGCTAATTCGACACTCAGTTTTTCATTACCTCACAAAAAAATTGTGATGTGCAGCGCCCTCTCTACCAAAACTAAACTACCCCTTTAAGTTATGATTTGGCCATTTTATTAAATGGATACTCCCAAATGTTAATATTCTGAAAGAGCTGACACTTTGTATGAACATTTATGAATAGATAATCTAAAATCGCATGGAATTTTTGTTTGCATCATGTACGGTTGTTTAATAATTAGCTTATGAATACATAATTAGGCCAAACAAACAAGAAGACGAGCATATCATTAATTAAACAAGTCATTAAAACAAGTTGATAAGGTATTGACAAAAACTCCATACGATTCCAAAAATATCTTTATGTTTCTTGTAACCAAATTTGGAGGTGATTGGCTGTTTACATTGGACATGAGATTTAACGAACTGATTTACCGGCCTTAATTTTGCGGATTATGCTAATGAGATGCGTGTGGTGTCGTATTCCGTATATTCAAATTGTTTATTGTTCTATAACTTTCCATTCGTATATAGGTTCATGGTGATTAAAACACTTATTAAATGGAAAATTAACCCCCCACAAAATATTGGCTTACCCAAGTGCGATGCCCCCTAAAAATGCATGTTCTGCTTCTAAGTCTCTCAGAAGTATCGGCTATGAGTTTGATATTGAGATAGATTTGGTTACATTATGTATTGTTTTCTATGTATCGACTATCAATAAACTGAAATGCAATCATTATTACAGACGGAGTACGTGGATATGCCGAGAAAGTGGACTGGGACGAAGGAAAAGAAAATGAAATGGACATCCCGACCGCAGACCTCAACACGGGTCACAAAATCAGTTGTGCTGTATTTGTCTTCAGGTAAGAATACATATAACCTTTCTTATATACAAAATGTGGGTGTTAAACACGGTGTAAAAACATTGCCCTGTAAGCAGTGGATAAACATCATTTGAAGTCGATGGTAGTACGTGCTATTCGGTTTATTACAGTTAACAATACAGGGCAAATATGTTAAGGTAAATTTCCAGTGGGCAATTCCAAGCACATTGACATAACCACTAATTTTTCAAATTTTATATCAAATGAAAGCTGAAAGATTGACATTTTCAGAAATGCATTTTGTTTAAAAAAGGTTTATTGTAAACTATTATTTTATTGGAATTATTTAGCATAAATTAATCTTCAATTATTTTCTCAAAACATTCTTGTAACTATTAAGCTTAAAAGAACTGCAAAAATGAGTCTTCATATAATTGTCTTCAATGTTCATTCGAACATTGCTTCAATTTTCAGATAAATATTAATCTCGTCATGTTTGCTCTTCGTTCCGCTCGGTGACTGGCTCATTTATAGTCATCAATATGTCACGGTGTTACCCTAAACACAGATATTTTTAATATTTCTGGAAAATATGAATGGGAATGAAAGGATGTTTTGTTTCCTGTTTATAAGCTCATAGGGCTATAATATGAATGCTGAATATCAGCATTATCGCTTACCACTAAGTAATATAATCAACATCAATATGGTCACAGTGTTACTTTGTGGGTAACACTGTGACGCTACCTCCTGGATCTCTATAGACATAATACAGTAGACATAAAATAAAATAAAATAAGGAGATATTTGTTTTAGGTATGCTCGGCATTGCTCATGCTATGAGTATACGAATAGGGTCAGTTGATAATGTTTCCATCTCAAAGTTACCCGAGTCATAAATGTGTAGGCCGTTGTACATCGGTCTGTCTGTATGTCCTTCAGTGTTTTTTTTGTTGCAATATCTCAATAAAGTTGGATGGATTTTGTTCAAACTGTGTACAATCCATGAATTCAGAAGTACGGATTATTGGATATATTTTGTGGCCATGAGCTTAAAGGTCAGAGGTCACATAGCTAATAAATATGCAAAAAAGATAGTTTTAGAATCCTTGAAGGATAACATGATAATAATACTGGTATGCGTCCAGTGAAGTACATGACCTGATTAGGGAATGGGGTCATGGGGGTCAAAGGTCAACGGGTCAAATTATTGTATTTATGTAATTCTCATTTCCAGAATCAATGTTAGAAAGAGTACTGTAGTGTAGGTAAAATAAAATTCTCTGAAAATGTTTGGGGCACAGGTCAAGGGTCACTCGGATAATTACCAATTTAAACACCAACATTTACTGACACTGAAATCATATAACATGAAACAAATCACTTGCAAATATGCACTGTGCAGACATAACATTAAACATTTGTACGTTATTTTGAGAAACAAGGTCAAAGGTCAGATGTCAAAGGTCTTATAGTTCATTGTTGCATTTAAGTATGTATTTTGGTTTTAATATTTGATGGGTCCATGAACTAAATTCTGAAATACATAATATATTCCGTTATGTCCTAAAACTTCTTTGATCAATAGAGGGCGATATGCTGCAAATTTATGTCATGCGGATTATCATTTAATAGCATCTGGGTTATATCACTATTTCATATAGCTCTTTAGAGGTTCTGGATCACTACATTAAAATTATATCATATTATTCATCTCTTCAATATCTCCCATATATAAAGGGTGGCCCCCCAAAAAACGGAGCGGGGCACTTAACGCAAAAAACGCAACAAAATGAACATGTCCATCGGATAGAGGGTCCTTTCCAATGAACAACGATACTTACTGCCCGACATACCATTGAACACTCGAGTATGACGCGCGCCATTTTTAGTGTGCAATCAGCTGTGTGCCGAGCGGTGCCGAGAGAATGGGCATAATTCGGCACTAGTATGACGGGCAGTAAGTTTCATTTATCAGACACTGACTTGGTTAAAAAATTGACAAAAAAAGGAAAGATTACTTTATTTTTGGAAGTGCCCCGTTCCGTTTTTGGGGGGCCACCCTGTATAACATGTACAATTTAGAGGTCACGGTGTTACCATGCACAGATATACGTTTATGATATCATTTACTATGAGCATTGGATTTTTTCCTATATTTTTATTTGGATGTTCTAGCTTGATGTCTAATACAATGAATCAATGTGACAAAATTACAAAATGTTACTGTAGTTCACATAGTTTGCTTAGTTTCTTACCAAGTAAGAAACCCATGTCCGTTTGCCGTCACGATGTTACCGCATTTATTGATATTCATAATTCATAATTTATTAGGAATTCCGGCTTTCATTCCTATTGTAAATAATTGGTAAGATAGTGGTTACAGATGCATATCAAAAGTTGGTTCTGGATATGTATATTTCATTAGTTATTTGGACTTTCATCTTGAGAAACACTCTCTGACAGTCACGTTGTTTGCTTAAAATTACCAGTGGTAAAAATGTCAGTGACTACAATTCCAGTGTAAATAAAAGGCAGAAGAATGCCCGTGGTAAACATTTCAGTGACAAAAATGACAGTGGAAAAAAATGAGGTTTGAAAGTTTGAAAAAATAAAAGATAGAAAAAACATTATTTACTCTTCGAATGAAGCGTATCGGAGTACACAGTATTGAAGTACAACAATATAAATATAATGCAAGGTAGATTCAGATTCGTTAAATTACTTATGTGACATATATGTGACATATTATGTGAATAAAGCCTACATACATTATATACACAGATATACATTTATTATACAGAGACAATTTCAATAATCATCATATCTCAGTCATGAATTATCAATTTCAAATTAATTTTGGTATCAATATTAATCAGGTCAATGGTCAACTTTATAGTATATGCGCATGGGCCTACACTACAGGCAATTCATACTTACGTCTAGCACTGGCTCGGCACTGGATAAATTCAGTGCTACAGGCAGTTCATACTTACGTCTAGCACTGGCTCGGCACTGATAAATCCAGTGCTAGACGCAGATATGAATGGAAATGTCTAGCATCAGTCTGGGCTCAGCCTGGCATAAATGTGTTGCTACACACTCGTCTAGCACAAGGTTGCGCATGCGCATTACGGTATTGCGCGTTCAGCATTTGCAAGTCATCGTTAAGTCACAATAGAAGTGTACAAGTGCGCATGCCCAGACATGTCTTAGACATTTCCAAGCAACTGTTTGTATTCTTGTCTTGTCTTGTCTTGTCTTGTTGATACTGCACAAATCGCCTCCAGATGGTGGCTATAAACGTGCAGGCCTTGATGCAATCAAGGCTACCTAGATGTCTGCCTTTTCAAGCAGATCTTTAAATGTTGAAGCATCTGCCGTTTTAATGTTTGACGGCAGTGAGTTCCAGAGTGGAATGGTCCGGGGGTACAAGGAAAAACGGTAGTAGTTCTTGCTACTTAAAATTGTATCATAGTTCAAGATGTGGTGTTGGCGGGTGCGAGGCCTCTTTTCTCGATCTTGATTGTTGAGCGATAGATGACGAATGTTTGCTGGTATCAGTGAGTGTGCTTCTTTGTATAGCATGGAGAGTCTGGCTATCGTACGGCGCTTCTGGAGCGTGTCCCATTTCAGATCATGAATCATGTTAGTTACACTGCTGGTCCTGCTGTAATCATTTGCAACAAAACGTGCGGCTCTCCTCTGCACTTTCTCCAAATTGTCACTGTGTACCTTCTGATGAGGGTCCCAAATTGAGGTGCAATACTCGAGTCGAGGTCTGACGAGGGTTTTGGAAGCAATGTCTTTTGTCGATTTATTACAATTCCAAAAGTTTCTCCTGAGAAGCCCGAGGATCTTATTCGCATTCGTGACGGTTTTATTTATGTGTTTTCGCCAGCTAAGGTCATTGGACAATTCAACTCCTAGATAGGGGTGATGTTCCACTTCCTGCAACTCGGTGTCTCTTAAGTTGTACTTTTGCCGGTTTTCACACCGGAAGCATATCCCGGTTATGAGGTCAACCCAATCACGAGTCTCGTACCTGATTGTGTTCAGACCATAGAATTATGAATAAACAAATCAACCCATTTATAACTAGAAGGCTTACATAACGCGCGCAAGCCACGTGTCCTATAGACTTTGTACATGGACAAGATGGCGGAGTGACTCGATTTTGAAGCTTCCGAGGAATACCACAAGACGTCATCGCGTAGTGACCTAGAAAGACTTGATCAATCTGGATAAATCATCATGCTATGAAGTGCGTAGACTATCGCGCTTATTTTCATGCGCACTGTCCTAGATTGTATCACGCTTATGAGAACAATGGGATCCATGGTGACGTATACATATGAACTTGTTTTATTGACCTCGATCCGGTGACGACGCGTATGAACTGCTCTGTGATTGGTTTATGTAGTTCCCAAGTATCCCATAATGCAACCTGCAGTGGTATTCCAAAAATGACAAAAAATCGCGGCACTCTGGCAGAGTGACACCCCCCTGGTAAAAAAAAAAAATAGACTGCGCGGATTCGCGCGCTCATCGCGCGCTCATTCTGCACAAAATCCATAGAATTATGAATGAACAAACCAACCCGTTTATAACAAGATGGCCGACTTATCGCGCGCAAGTCACGTGTCCAACAAGGATATTTAAATCATAGAAGTAGTATATAAATAACTAGAAGAGAATCTACGCACTGCGCGCTAATTTTCCCATAGCCTTAACACGCAGCAAACATGGCCGGTTAGGGAAACTTCATGGACTGGCTAACATGGAATGCTGCTCGTAGTCTATGATCTAAGACCCTTGATCGCATGCTCAAAATAATCCCATCGCGCATAATAGATCGCCTTCAACGAGAGAGATCTGCACAACAGCAGTGATAGCTGCCAGCCGTGGCCTCGTGAGCAGCGATCACTGATGTTACGCAGACCTCTCTCGTTGGTCGCGGTATGTTCAGCATGCGATCGAGGGTCTCGATCCTAGACTAAACGTATCCCAGAATTCCATGTTAGCCAGTCCATAACGTTTTCCAAGATTAGCGCGCAGTATGACTCCCCTGATTTAAATATTTAAATATATAAGTGTCGCGGACAAGGCAAATAGAGCACGCTAGTCATATTACGCGCGCGCTATGCACGAGACGCGCCGTCTGTACAAACTAATGGTACCCCCTTTTAGCAGCACGTTCGTTCTAGCCTAGTTGACTGTCATGGCGCGGCCCAATGCGGGCGGCTGAGTAATTTTTTTCCCAGGCCCTCTATATGTCTTGTCCGCGCAACTTTAAGCGTATTTGTACAATAAGCGTATTGTACAGCTATACGCTTATATATTAAGGATCGTTTACCTTATCGCGCGCTATTCACTTTCTACAGGATAAGCGTGTCCATGGGGAAATAAGCGTATTGCGCAGAGACAATTTATGTAAATTAGACAAACGTTCAACATTTACATAGAAACAACAACAACAAAGGAAGCGCGCACACCTTTGAACCACGGCCTTGTATATACATCGATTGATCTTAGTACAAATGGCACTGAAATCATGCTGGCGAAAATATCAGTTTGTCAAGCGTCACCGGCAAAAAAAGAAATGTAAACATAAAACATCGAAAAGTCACTTACAATATGATAATAAAGTATGCCGACTGATACATAAATATTTCTTTATGGTTCATTTAAAAATCGGCCATTTTGTAAATGTGTCGGACGATATATATTATCTGTTTGTTCTTACACATCTATGGTATGGTATGACAAGTATTTGTCGGTTCCTATGATCTTTGTTGCTAACTGCATGCAGTTGGAGCCTGCTTGTACAGTCAATCATAGAATTATGAATAAACAAACCAACTCGAATGCAATGGCGCGCGCGGGAAAATTGTCTGCAATGGTAAAACATGTAATACTTTGGTAGCATTATGCTATAACTTTTGCCATTATCATTACCGGCATTGGTTCGTTCGTTTGTCAGTGTAGGCTTTAATTGTTTATTTTGTGTGAATACAGTCAGCTATTATGAGTATTATGTTCATACACTAATTGTTGTTTCACTGCTTTTTCCCCCCAATAGCCATACCCAGCGACATGATCATGAGATTTTACAAAACTTCCTTCCATTTTATAGGTCTCTCTGTCAGCCAAGTTCAATTATTTGAAGTGATGTTGCAAAAACTGTTATTCATCCTTCCGAATTCATACATTTCAAATATGATTTGTAAATTATATAGCGTTACTGACAATTATTTATGTGTGAACTTATTCTAGTGGTCATAGACCTGCGATTGTGTTTTAATTGTTTGTTTTCACGCTATTTATGTGTTTGCTGTTGGTGGGTAAATCATGAATTTAATCTGAATATCATTCTTCTAAACTTGGGCGTTTAAAAATAAATATATATAAGATAAAATTAAACATGTTTATTATACTACAAAATATTCTAAATAAACTGGTACTAGAATCATTATACAAATCAGTAGATTTTCGCAGTTCGATACCCCCACCATACTATTTGTATATTTTTTGATCACGCAAAAACAACTTAAAATACACTTGAATTAAAAAAACTACCAAAGGAACTACTAAAAGAAACTATCTTTTTAAATTTTAACAGGATTACTTGATCAGCAACGGTGCTGTTGTTCGCCAAGGTCCTGATACCTAAAGTAAAAATACAATGCAATATTACGTTCGAGGGCACACAAATACACAAACGCACACACACACACACACACGCGCGCGCGCGAGGACACGCAAACACCTAATGCAGTTTAGGTCAAACAGAACTGTTTACATTATAGTGTCTTAAACTAACGGTATATCATAAACAAATATAATTATCAAATTGTAGAAAAGCTCATACAAACAGCAAGTGAAAAGCCTGTTATCATTAAAAAGCAGCCTTTCAAATTTCAACCCTTTTCATGATTGTGCTTGTGACATTATGTTAAAGCAAGCATTTAATAAAGAGATCATCAACAACTATTGAATAACCTCTTGGTAATTCGTTTTTAAAGTGTGGGCGTTAATAGTTATAGACTTTCTACTGGTAAAATAATCAAATAAATGGGGGCCCACATTTATTCCAATCATATCGTCGGTTGAGTAAGTTAAGTGGAATTTTTTAGAGACATTTCAGAAATTGAGTTATGTATACCATCTTGTAGCTTACAATGTCCTGTACCTTGTACCACATTTTCAAATTAAAATTCGTTTTATTTACTGAGATATAGACCAATAATCAAAGGGCGTAAACGGCTCTCGGCGATTTAGTTGAGAATGAGAAGGGCGTTAAGCGCGCTCGGTCACTGCGCATGCGCAGAGCAGGCGCGGCTCTCATGTTTGCTCCATTGAACCGGTCCGGTGCGCTCTTATCACTTTTATAAAAATCATCAAAAGCGCGTGATTCGTAAAACAGTTGCGTTGAAAGGATACGAACTGTGAGCGTTAAGCTATACAACTGCACTAAAGTCGTTTAAGAAAATAATAATTTCTTCGGATTTGTATTCGATTGTGTCGACAATGTTAAAATACATATTTTACAATGTTTGAATCATTAAAATGATGCAGCTACTCCAGAATATCTCAATTTTTAGTACTTAACGCCCTTCTCATTTTAAGCAAAGTGTGACATTACACACAACATGCTTAAAATGATAAGGGCACTAAGATTTTAACTAGCTGTAACAAACAAACTTTAGTATATTATGTCCCAGTTTTTTATATAGATGTAAGAATGGTATTCATTCTCCACAATTATTTTTTCAAAAAGAATTTACAAATCAGACAAAGCTGTTAATTGTGACTTTTAAAAAGGCAAAAAACTTTAAACGCGATTATCTCGGAATGACATTTGGCGCGCGCGTGAGCACTTAGCAACAAATTTTGATAAAATAAAGTTTGTTTTATCTCTAAAATCGCGTGCTCTTCCCAGAATTATACTCAGTGTTTCATAATCTCGCAAATTAATTGTTTCTCGAAGGTTCTCAAAACCAAAACAACTTTAAACACACATTTCTATCATATCTGGCACCACTTTTCATGTATTGCCATTTATTTCCTACTAGGATAGGTATTGTGTGTATTGGTATGCAAATCGCCAAGCCCTTGCCTCGAATATAATATGGCAAATTGACAATTATTTGTGCTTAATGGTATAGTTGAGTTTTGGTAAAGAGAGTACAGTTTTAGTCGATTTTAGTGAGCAGAACCTGCACCATTACATTACAAACCAATAGTTATTACTCAACAATGCTAAAAAGTAATAAAATATTACAAATTACTAAGTAAAAAGTGTTTTCATTCCAAAAAGGCCATTAAAACTCAAAAGGGCGCTTTCTAAACACTCATCGGTTTCAACCATTAAAAAACAAATATCGTGCATGAGTGATGTTTTGTTGAAATAGTGATTAGATAGAGAGATAATCACCGACCATCTCAAAACATATTTTTCAAATGTTTGAAAAGAGAAAGCATTTTTTTTAAACGGCTAGTTTGTTCAGAATTGTTGAATAATTGTGGGGCCCCATAATTATTACAAATGTTTATGGATATTTCAGCCATTTCTCAACTATCCCTTTAATCATATTGATTATGTTATTACAGGATGAATGGGTGAATGAGTAAATAAATGGGTATACGGCATTGGAGTAATGCTCTAATATTAATTCTGCCACATTCTGTTTGAGACCCACTTGTTAAAGAATAGGTACTAGCTCAGCCATTAAGCAAACGATTGTTTCAAAACGCATTTTAGAGAGGAGTTAATTAGTTTATCCACTGATACAAACAGGTCTCAAATAAATGAGAATTAGGAGGCTCGAAAACTTTCCAAACTTTTTGTGAGGAGCTAATTTAAAAAAACAATTTAGTAAATTTCCAGAAAATGTATGTGTAAGTATTTATTTTGTTGCTCTTTAATAATCAAATAAATTTGGGATCCACGTTTATTTTGATCAGATATATTTATTGATATTTCAGCTGTTTCTGACCCGATTTTGATTTAATGAGGAGTATTATGTTACATTACAGAACTTAGAAGAACCATTTGTCACAAATCCCTTTCAAGATCAAGACATCATAAATATTGCACGTACACACTTCTCAACAACATGATTGACAGAAACCCCAAATTACACCGAAGAAGGGTTCCCCTCTGCTTTTTAAGGGCTTGGGACCTTCAAATCCGAAGAATAAAATATTTGCAAATGTATACTGAATGATCAATGACTATTTCGGGGTATGATCTAAAAGTACACATTTATAATACAATTATTCTTCGGATTTGGCAGCATTAGAACCATTTTCAAAACGAACGGCTAGAAGGTTACAATGACACAAAGAACTGACAAATTGATGGCATATAATTGTTTAATGTCTTTCATTCGTCAACAGACTTAGACTAAGAATCTGAGTTAACCTGGCGCGGTGCAAAGCACACCCACTGATTACAGATAAGAATGAGTAGGCCTAATTCTATTTCTAACTTAGTCTAACTCTAAGAGTATAAGTAAAAGACTCTGCCTCTGGACTCTATAAACCTCTGACTAGAAGTAAATTTAGTCTTATTTAAATTTGTATTATCTAACTTTTTGTTAGTAGGCCTACTATAATGACTATTTTATTACTCTTACTCTAGTATTATGTTCATACTAGTCTAGATAACTTAGATTGTATATTAGTTGGTCAAGAAATATAGACTAGTCTTAGACTTAGAGTAAGAGTAAGACTATGAATGATATAGACTAAATGAGTAGTGTAGACATTTAATTGAATAATTGTTAATGTTAAGTTATACTTATTGAGTAAGTGTAACTGTAAGGGTAATGTAACGGTAAGTTACTAAAATACTACGTCAACTCAAGCCCAAGGACAGGTCACTAACTATTAATTATAGGAAGTAAGTAGGTCTAGACTAGAGTAGAGTAAAACATCAAGTGAAATCTGAAGTAAGTCTAACTTACTAGTCTAGTCTAGACTAGATATAGTTAGTAAAGACTAGTCACTACTATTTTAGAATTATTACTAGTCTAGATCTATAATAAAGTCTAACTAAGAATTATAGTACGCTGTTTCGTTAGGCGGGCCGATCCAGTGTTCCGTTGATTGGTTGTTTGCCCGTGTGCACCGGCCAATCAGCGGGTTCCGTTGTTGACCTATCAGGAACGCAATCGCTCATGCGAGATTGTGATGTTGGGAGCCACGGTAGAGCATAAAAAGCCGAGTGTCTACATTCGATATTATCATTTGACAATATTTGTGTAATTGCTTTTTTTTTAAATATTATGCAAGTGCAAGTTATGGAAGAGCATTTGTAATGTGTCACTGTATCGTGCAGTTGTTATGTGTACATTTGTACATATTATTTTTGTAATATTACACTCATGTAAGGAATGCATGCAGTAAATATGTGCAAAGTGCACGATTATGATTTATTTTATTTAATTTAGTTTGGAATTAGTTTGAAATATTAAGAATTTAATGGAGTAGATCCATAAATTCTGAAATCTCTGTTATTATTATTCTGTTTTGTATTTATTTATTTATTTTGTTTTTTGTTTTGCCTTGTAGTTTATACTATAGATACATGGGGTGGTCAGGCGTCTGAGGCGGGAGTCCCGTTCACCTGTCCCACCCCACATATGATTGTTGTAGTGTAATTATTAATAATTCATTATTAATAATTAATTTGTATATAATATAACGATACAATGTATTCGCTGCATTGAATTGTGATTGGAAAAGAAAACACAAATAAATAAATATTGATTCACACATGAGGAGGTTCCTTTAGTGTATATGATGAATTATATATTAAATATGGACATATTTAAAATGTGTTATACTTGAGGAGGGATTTTCCTCAGTTGTTTAGAATAATTATAATATTGAGGAGGGATTTTCCTCAGTTGTTTAGAATAATAATAATATTGGAATATGAATTGTATTTATAGCAAGGAGACAGGGAGTGCGCCCTCGTTTAAGCATCCTAGGACGCACCCACGTTTCCTCCAGAAAGTACTGGGGGTTTTTCGTGGCCTCCGCGAACTAGTGTACCGACACTAAGTCAGGTGCTGAACGCCTTGCCCCCCCCCCCCCCCCCTTTTTTTATATAAATATACATATATTTGTATAAAAATAAAACAGAAAAAAAAGAAAGAATACAAGTTCCCTTTTAATAGGTAATTAATAGTCTGGCGGAAATAATCATTTTTGATTGAGACGCCAATAAGCATAATAATAATAATAATCATTTGACAAAGTATTGCAGTAGCATACGAAACGTCGTGATCGTTTAGATTCCTAGTTTTACATTGCGAGACAAGCGAATATCATTAGCGATATTATTTCCGATACTATATCCGCAATGGATTATATATTTACTATTATTGATTGAACATACGGGCACCCTGCCCTGAAATTGATACGTAGATATGAGGGTTGTAGCGAGAAGGTGGCTAGGGGGGTTCTGCCGTGGGTTTGGCATCAACCGTTGGGGGCCGGTTGTTCGGGGTAGTGTCGTGGCGACGTATCGTACGCTGTTTCGTTAGGCGGGCCGATCCAGTGTTCCGTTGATTGGTTGTTTGCCCGTGTGCACCGGCCAATCAGCGGGTTCCGTTGTTGACCTATCAGGAACGCAATCGCTCATGCGAGATTGTGATGTTGGGAGCCACGGTAAAGCATAAAAAGCCGAGTGTCTACATTCGATATTATCATTTGACAAAGTATTGCAGTAGCATACGAAACGTCGTGATCGTTTAGATTCCTAGTTTTACATTGCGAGACAAGCGAATATCATTAGCGATATTATTTCCGATACTATATCCGCAATGGATTATATATTTACTATTATTGATTGAACATACGGGCACCCTGCCCTGAAATTGATACGTAGATATGAGCGTTGTAGCGAGAAGGTGGCTAGGGGGGTTCTGCCGTGGGTTTGGCATCAACCGTTGGGGGCCGGTTGTTCGGGGTAGTGTCGTGGCGACGTATCGTACGCTGTTTCGTTAGGCGGGCCGATCCAGTGTTCCGTTGATTGGTTGTTTGCCCGTGTGCACCGGCCAATCAGCGGGTTCCGTTGTTGACCTATCAGGAACGCAATCGCTCATGCGAGATTGTGATGTTGGGAGCCACGGTAGAGCATAAAAAGCCGAGTGTCTACATTCGATATTATCATTTGACAAAGTATTGCAGTAGCATACGAAACGTCGTGATCGTTTAGATTCCTAGTTTTACATTGCGAGACAAGCGAATATCATTAGCGATATTATTTCCGATACTATATCCGCAATGGATTATATATTTACTATTAAGAATTATAATGTTAGATATAAGAAAATAAGAATGATAGGTTGATACTTGATAGTGTCTTAGACTTAGTGAGTATTTTATTACTTGTGTATTAAATCAATATTATGTAACTATTTTAACAAATAAAATAGAACAGAAGATTTGACAACAAGCTGTGGAGCAGTCGAGACTCGAGTAAGACAGAGTCGAGGATGAGGTCGAGCCGATGGCGAAGGCTGAAGTCCGAATCAATTCGACTTAATTCACAATTGGGTACACCAGCAAAACATTAATAAGGCAAAACTTCAGAGATCAATTTCAAAGTAACATGGGACCCTAACACGAAGATGAATGTGGCCAAGGTGGAGCCAGTCCAGCGACATGCTGCACGCTATGTGAAGAACAATTTCTCGTGGGAGAGCAGCGTCACCACAATGCTGAAGGACTTGAAATGGGACACACTACAGCATAGAAGGTCCATGGCCAAAGTCACCATGATGTACAGAATTCAGAACAAGCTCATCGACATTCCTTCCGACCGGCTGATACCCATCCAATCACCAACAAGAGGCCATAACCAACGGTTTGCCATCCCCAAGACGAGGACATCCTTGCTGAGAGGGGCATTTTCCCAGACACCATCCGTCTGTGGAACTCCCTCTCCCAGGAAACCATCAATGCCACCTCTCCAGACATCTTCAGAGACAGGCTGAAAGATGTCATCCTGGGAAATTAGACATTTGCTGTAACTGTTTTTAATTTTGTAAATATATTGGACAATTTTTTTTTTTAATGCCCTGAGACTCCTGTCTGCACCAACTGAGAGCTCAACATCAACTTCTGCGAGTATACTCCTAGGAGGTTCTGCACAGTACCGGAAGAAGAACAAGAAGAAGAAGAAGAATCGCAACTATAATTAAAAAAACTCCAACCAGTCCAATTAAAAGAACTTGCAGATTGACATTAAACAGAGTCATGAGGAAGTTATTGATTCAACCCCAAAATAGCTAGAAACCGAAGCCGGGGCCATTACAGTACCAACATGTAACAGCAACACACAAACTGAGACTGAGCCTCTGTCTGACTCAGGTGTTTGCAAATTAATTTTTCGTCCATACAATTAACTACTAACTAGTAGTAGTAGTAGTACAGTACAACCACTCGTCCACTGTCAATTATGGAATACGTCCTAGTCCTAGAGTAGACTAGTCTAGACTAGACTAGACTCACTATACTAGATAAAGAGTCAGTAGACTAGATCATTCGAGAATGCGCTTGTTAAGTCTAAGAGTAAGAGTAAGCATATTATTAATATTATTGTATTAAATTATAAAGATAAATGAAATCATTGTTAATATTTTGATTTAACAAAGTCATAACATTAACAAGTCACTCATAATTAATATTTAGTCGATAGTAATGGTAATTTAGGACCCGGCTTCATTGGCTTAGGCTTAGCCTAAACTAGGGCTAGGGGCTAACTACTCTCTCAGACCCACCTCCAGCAGTATTTTGGAGGATTAAAGGAGTACCGAGTATCAAGTACCAATTCAATATTTAATTTTGTATTGAGACCGTCTAATCCCAATAGGTACCAACACAAAATACCGCATATGGGACTACGGTTACTTAAGCCGAGTATCATTACTTCTAACAATCCTCCATATAATAACAAATAAATCACTTACCCTTGGCCTTCACTTGCTGATAGTCAAGATCATCTGCATAATGAAATTCCAACGGTTATTAACCCGTTAAGGACGAATTGATTTTGGTATAACACGCATTCTCCAGGCATAGACTCAAGCCCGAATATTTTCGGGACCAGTCCTCAACGGGTTAAGTGAAAGACATAATTTTCAGATAATGGAGTCCTATTAAAAGGTATTCTTGCGATTTACTTTCCCTTTTTTTCGCAGCAACCAGACCAGTCAGCTGAGATCGTTTCCATGGAGATGAAGCCGATTCCCAAGCTTATTAGGTTAATATCGCAATTGTTTGTATCGTTCTCAAGGATTTCGATTCCAGTTCTCTGACGTCACTTCCATCGATAATATGGGAATTTACGGCGGGAATATTTATGCTGTATATTTATGGTGTATTTAATGACTGTAATGTTAACAAATTTTAAAAACTGTATTATTATAAAGTGAAAGCAATAAAGACTGTATTTTATTTCCGTAAATCAACCCTAGCGATCTTACTGTGCTCTCCAAATTGGGGCCGTATGGCACCAGCGTACAAATCCGTTTTTGCCAGCTTGTGCGGCGATTGCGCAATCGATGATCTTTTGCTCTCTTTGATAGTATATCACACAGTATCGAATCTCTCTGGTGTCCAATAGACTTTGTACATGGGCAATATGGCGGAGTGACGCGATGTTTGAAGCTTCCGAGGAATACCACTAGACGTCATCGCGTAGTGACCTAGAAAGACTTGACCAATCATCATGGTATGAAGTGCGTAGACTATCGCGCCTATTTGCCTGCGCACTGTCCTAGATTTTATTGTCAAAACCAGTAAATCGGAGCATTTCAAAAAATTCAATTTCAGAAAAATAAAGTTTCAGTAGCAAGTTTGTCTTTATTTTATCATGAAACGTTATACAAAAAATTTTCAAAAGCCAAGAGATGAGCATTCAACATTGTTTGGTTAAAGAATTAAACATGTTTCATCTTGTGGATGCAAAACACACGGTGTAACCTACGTTACCAAGACCTGAGACGCTTAAAGGGAAAAGATACATTTTAATATGCACTTTCAGATCACGGCCTTTGCTCTAGATTCCAGTTAAGCTATTAAACAAAGAGACTGGAAAACATTTAAGTGGAAAATAGGTGATCGTGTCCTGCAGTTTTTACAAATTACGAACTTCTATATTACGAACGCTGAATCATTAACTAAGTGTCATCATATCTTTTCTGATAGGTAATGAAATTTTAAAGACTGATTTTTTGTTCAAACATGATTTAAATATACGAAGGTCACATTGTATCACTTTGGCATGAAGAAGTGATCTTGGGAAATAGAATACGAGTACCAGCTGAATAAAGTTTGGTAACGTAAGTTACGTTGATGAGTAACGTAGGTTACGTGAAGAATGAGTTAACGTTACAGGGGAGAACAACAATATCATTTTTCAGAATACATGACATTAACCATATGAAGTGAATTTTTCTTTCAAGCCCATGTACTTTGTTATCATTTTACCTTTCAAACTTATTTAGTAACTGCATATGCTTTCTTTAGTTAGGTTATGTAATGCAATAACTCTGCTATGTAATAACTTTTGCGAATCTTACATCAATTTTCATGAGACATTATAACACTTTTCCTGTTAACCGCTTTCATTCTTATAGTGCACACATTATATACATTTGATATGTCCATGTACCATATAAAATTAAAAACATGGTAGACACATGCATCGCTGAGTGATTCATATATTCATATGTGACCCAGTCCCGTCAAACCCACAAAAACTTGACCGGAATGAGTTTGGACTTTTTTACATATTTTGAAAGAGTATACTCTAAGCTTTAATATGATATATACCTTAACAAATTTGGACCAGCAAAACATATTCAAAAAAGCGATTAAAGGTAGGAGAGTGAGCAAGTCTAGTTTAACAGAATAAGGAGAAAATAGCCTCTAAAGATTAGGATCACTCAGGCGCGCAGTGCGAAGGAACTTTCATTGTATCCCTTGTGAAAGTGAAGTACAAGGGAGCTTAATGCATGAAACAGGATCTAATAAAAGCTAAACTTTGACCTGGAACCGGTATGTGTCGCGATTAGCCAATCACAGGCCGCGTTTAGCGATCGCGTGCGAATCTGGGCCATAGTACGGCCGGTCGTAGAGCTGTGAGCTGACCGAAGGGCTATTGTCTCGCAGCGTTCTTCAAAAAGATTTTTGATAAAAACATGAGTCACTCCGAAAAAACATGGTCTAGAAAACTGCTTATAACTCAAGTTTGGCTTTGTTTTAAGACTCCATATTTTGACAGTCGACAGATGAAAGATTATACTTTCAGGAAAAGTAAAGTTCTAAATTTTCATTTTTTAGCATGATTCACACATTTTGGCTCATAGCACACAAACATATCTGGCGACTTTTTGTGGGTTTGAGGAAAGAGAGTCACATATGTAACGTATGTTACAATCCTAAATGTGAAAATACGTATTACCATATCATAGTTTAGATGGATAAATGAAACTACTTTCCAACATTTGTTCGTAAGAAAATGCATAATTGCATTAGTCAAAGAGATCTAACAGGTAACTTCACACATTAAAGTAAATAATAGAATAAAAACTATACGAGAACGTTTAATCGGGTGATATATTTTACAAAAATCGCTTAATTCAAATGTTAAGCAACATTTTCAACTGAAATTTAACAACTACGTCAACCAATTCAATAAGCAAAACATTGCAATAATACTTGTATAAGGCGTACTCGACTCCTACTTATATTATTGTTCCATGCTCTTGAGCAACTTATCAACCCCACCTACAGATTAACGTTACTTCACTTACTTGGCTTGACTTATGCACAGGATATTGTTCAAAATGCTCTTTGGAATGTAACAGTTATTTTGCATCTTGCTTTCAGGAATAAAAAAAAAACAGATTTGTGTATTTCTTAATAGCATTTTTATTTTGCTATTCATCTCAAATATCATAATCTCACACAAATTGAAATAGAACCAAATAAGAACATCCAGATGGAAAGTGCGACAATGAAAACAGATTCTACTGAATGATGATTATCCCTCAGACTAACCCGTGCATTACCACTACAAAATGGAATTAAAGCACTCTACTGGTTTGAGTCGGGTGGGCTATGAATAAATGGGAGTGTTCTACTTATGAACGAGAACTGAACGCTTTGAATGCCTGCTCGACCATTGCCCTTTGGTTGTCCGAGAGTACAAACAGCCGTTTGGAAATGGAGTCGCGTTTAGGAGGGTTTACGGAACACAGTACGTTTTCCCTTGGTACCCAGATTGAGTCACTCCTTGTTGGCCATTTATATTTGTTCTGAAGTCGAGGGCCTGTGCACTCAGTGAGGAAGTCAACGTGAACATCATCTTCGTCGGATTCCAACACTTTCCCCAAGTACCATCGTTGTTCATAAACTGCGGCAACCCAGTCATCAGTGTGATACGGCACTGGAGTGCTGGTAGACGGCTGGTTGAATGTCTCCTTCACTACATCAGTAGGCTCTCCAACACCATCACTCTCAGGGTCGTCACATTTCTCTGGCTGAACTTGCTTCGTGGCTCCTCTCACGAAACGGCGAAGTTGCCAACCTTCACACATCTGCTCAACTTGGTTGGTGTCAGCAGGGTTCATTACACGGCATTTTGCGCAGTAGCAAGAGACGTCTTTGAGGAGAACCCCTTTGTCGTATCCAATTACGCCGTGCACTTGCAAAGTTCTTGGGAAGGTATTGACTGATGCCCACCTTTGTGCAATGAGCTCACTGCTTGAGACACACTCTTCTTTGCTCACAAAGAAAAAGTCAATCTTTGAGTCATTCTCGCAACCATGCTCTTGGGATGCCCAGGCAAAGAAATCATTTGCGTCTTGTATTACAGCATTGCGTTTGACAGCATTGTCAGCCATGCGTTTCACTGTACCGCCAATACCATCGCATGGCCCCTTTCCGTGCCCAGCTTCGAAGAAGTTCCACTGGGCATGGATTCCATCGTACACCTCAACATGGTCCCCTATCAGAGAAAAGATTGTTTTGTTGCGGTATTGGGATGTGGGCCCATCAGTCCAGTAGTGTATCTTCGAAAGCTGTGGGACCAATTTCTTCAAGCGGGGGATAACTTGGTTCAGAATGGCAATTACTGTCGACGAATTGTGCCCCTTTTCATCAGACACGGCAACATAGCTCTGATGACTGAGATTGTCGTCTTCGTCCCGGAAAGACACCACAAGCGGATGGATCGTTACTCCTTCCTGATTCCAATACCCGCTTTGTACTTCTTCTAACGGCACACAGGTGTAATTTTCGGAGAAGTCAATTAGCACCACGCATTCTCCTTTGGGCAAATTCTTTTTGCAGTCAGAAAGGGCTTCAAACTGTTTCTTAATTCGGAAGACGTGTTGACGAAATTCCTGGATGCTTGTTTTGAGGCGAGCGATGAACTCCTGCTTCGCCAGTGACACATTGATGAGTTTAGTCTTCTTTCTTCCATCAGACTCAACTCTAGCCTATTCTTCAAATTGAATCACATCAGGCTGCAAACCAGAGAGGAGATCATCTACCTCATCATCGGTGTGGCGTCTTATAAATTCATCAGGGTTTTCGACTACAGGCAAACCCAAGGATTTCATTGCTTTCAGCTTCAAGGCCATGTTCTGATGTCTTTGGCATAAGCAAAGGTTCCTGGACGAGAATTGAACAGGCTTAATGTGGGGACATCGCGTTTGGCGGACACGTTGGAATGCAGACAGGGATACCTTGCGTTTGTCTGGATTTTCTGCAATGTATTTTGTATAGAGATTTGAGATGTAATCGCAAAGAAACTTCTTCTGTTTTTTGTTTCCCATGTCACCCCCTTGTATCTGAGGGCCGACTCTGATTACAGTCCTTCTTGCCGGGACACATGCGTGAGTTGTCTTCCCTCTCCAGAAAAGTTACAACTTCTTCGTGCAGCATGGACCAAGAACGCCGGAGCTGCTTGCGTTGGCTGGCATTATTCGTGTTTGCCTTTGACAAGTTGTGTCTACCCAGGCCAGTCCCCTTCTGTACCATCCTCAGCAGGCGGTATTTCTTCAATACCTTGGCTCCTGCCACCAGCTTATGAAGATTCGCCCGGTTTGACTGTTTGGTGCTAGATCCAGCGGTAGATTGTATTTCCTGGATTACTGCGTTGGAGAAGAGTAGCCTCTTCTTGATTTCTGCTGGAACAGACTTAGGATCTAAACCAGATTTCTTGAGCTGGGTGTTTGTCTTACTGCGTGGTGTGTTCCTCGAAACCCCATGAAATGGTGTTGAAGACGTTGGAAGTTTCTCACGAAGCCTCTGGTATCTTCTCTGAACTCTGCGTTTTTCCTTGGCTGCTTCCTGGAGCTTAAGAGTAAGTGCCTCGATTCTCCGGTGGGCATTGCTCAGGCACCTGCTAACACGCTTTCTCCTCTTTTTGACCGGAAATGCCAGCTTCACTTTCAGAGGACTACGCGGAGCAGTGTAAGATACATCCGACAGCGCAGAGTCTCGCGTTCTATCGCTATCCATCACTGCGTTATCAATGTTTTCCTGATGTCGTTCATTGTCCATGTCTTGCCTTACTTTCTTGACCCTTACTCTGTGCTTCTGTATTCTTGACCGCACTTGGACCCTTCTCTCTTCTGCCTTTTTCTTCGGCAAAGTCTCAACTCGAACGTAGTATTTATTCTGCCTCTCCCGTTCTGCGCGGAGGAAAGCAGCATCTCCAATTTGTTGTCGTTTCCGCTGCCGATAGGCGGCCTGAATTTCGGCCCTTGTCTTGCCCATCCCTGAAAGATATAAATTAAAAAATGTGTGTTTGAAAATATAATATTCAATCCAACATTATCCATTGGCATTGACTGACTTATCTCATAATGTTGACTTGACTGATACATGTAACATACGTTACTAGTACATGTAACATACGTTACCACAACTTGTCTTAGTTTTTTGGAAATAATCGATACAAAATAATCAGATTCAATTTACGAAATAGGAACCAGAAGCTTATCTGATGATTTAAGGTAATCGATGTGCAGATGTGGGATTCATTTGTTAACATTTCCTTTCAAGATAATATTGATTAAAATGACAGCTATAATTGACATAAAATATTCCATGAATGTTGTTTTCTTACTATTAATAAAGAAGAAAATGTTCAAATTTTCATACGGTTTAACAGCCTCAATTTACAAAAGAAGTGCCCTTCTGAAAGTTTATAATGAATACATGGTTAATATAATCAACCAGTTTCTAAAATATTGTTTATATAGAATGCATGTCAATGTGGTAACCTACGTTACCATCTCCTGAAACATACGTTACCACAAAAGATCACGTATAATGCCTTCTAAAAGTCAAATTGATTAATTTCACTTCAAATTACTAAATTAAATTTTAAGAAATGCACATAAGTGATGAATATTTCGAAAATTAATGACACTCTATCTAAACAATATATAATATGGATCTCTTGTACTTACCTATATGCTTTTGAACACTTTGAGATGACTACCCAACAGCGCACCATTCATTTATGTGGATTCCATGAGGTTGCTAAGGTTTCTTTCAATTGCCGTAGAGGGCATTAAACGTTTAAAATGGGCAACAATGTATATGCACCGGGAAAATGGATTTACACAGGCAAATCAGAAGAATGTATCAAATTGGTAACGTATGTTACATGACGTAGGTTACAAAATATTTTATAAATTGTTATATATTTCAAACTTAGTGGTTATTTTTTCTTTTTTCTCACTTTGCTACCTTTCATACGTCAATACCTAAAAATAAACAAAGGTGGAATGCGCATGCTTTTCTGAATAACCACAAATGATGGTAACGTATGTTACAATCCTTAAATATACGTTTTCACTAACAAAGGAATTTTCATACATGGCGGAAACTGTTCGAATATATAAATGCTGATGTAAGTGGTTTTAGTTTCTATATCTATTGTGAAACACAAAACCGTTATTCCGACGGAACAACTGACTTTCCTTTCCCACAACACATTTCGTTAAAACATGGTAACGTATGTTACAGAAAATTTGGGACAAATTTTGGTTGGTGAAAAATATTATTCATAGCAAAAGCAAGGCAAATTTTCTTCCATATCTCACATGGACAATCAAAAATGTTTATTTTAAAAGCGTTTTTAGAAAGATGTCTTGTGAATATTTGATGCAAAACATTCAAATGACAGATTTTTTTTCTGGCAACAGGGTTTTTTTTACACTTATCCCGCATTCAGTGTGCCATTATTTTTTCTTGGGGCTTTATTTCCCGGAAAAATGTGTCTCATTTTTATCGGCAAGTGCCACTGAATAGATGAGATGCAAGAACCATCATCTGGAATGTTTAATTTCTTAATAATATAAGCAGAATCCTTAGCGACACCAAAATTTCAGAATTGCGCCGAGATAGTGGGTTTGAACAATGGGATCCAAAGTGACGTATGCATATGAACCATAGAATTATGAATAAACAAACCAACCCGTTTATAACTAGAGGGCCTACTTAATGCGCGCAAGTCACGTGTCCCATAGACTTTGTACATGGGCAATATGGCGGAGTGACACGATTTTTGAAGCTCCCGTGTACTACTTCTCTATGTCATCGCGAAGTGACCTAGGCCCCTGTTACACATGCGTCGGCTTTTAAAGCCAGCCCCGGTGTCACGCTAAATCCGTACGCACTGCGAAATTCGTACGCAGTCGCAAATACGCATGCGCACCTGTGGGAAAATTGCCTGCAAAATTCGTTCCCATTCATGCCATTTGTAATAAAGCATGCAAAATCCCTCCTTGAGGCTCCTTGCAGCACAAAGTGTTGTCAAAACCCGACGGTGGATTAAGAAAATCCATTCACGCCATTTTAAAATTTGATAAAACATGTGTCAATTTGTTATTTGAATGAAATTGCGGCGTAATAATGGACACGATTTTCGCAAGACACGCACCATATATAGGCATAACTGTCTAAGCGCATGCGCATTTGCGACTGGGTACGGATTTCGCAGGTCACGGATATAGCACCACACCGGGGCCGGCCTCACGCCGGCAATTTGAAGCCGCCTCGAGATCATTAAACCCCTGTTACACATAGCGCACGACCCTGTTACACATGACAGGACCCCTGTAATTATATTCACACGATTCACGGTGATCAGGCCTCATATCCATATACGGCTCTGCTCATACCATATTTAGTGTTGGCATCAGCGCGCCCTTGTATCCCATATTAGGCATATTAAGCGACCTACTTCCTTATTGCGCGCAGTACGCGCGCGCTACAAGCGCATTATGCGCGCGCTGCAAGCGCATTACGCGCGCGCTGCAAGTTCATTTGCATATTCAAGCCGGCCTCAGTCCACTTACCCTGTTACACATACCGATTGCCGGACTGAGGCCGGCCTGACGCCGGCTTCAAACCACATCCAGAGGTGGACAGAAATGGAGCCGGCCTCAGGCCGGCTTTTCAAAATTGACCCCTGTTACACATGAATGAAGTGGACTGAGGCCACCTCAGGAGGCGGCCTCAGTCCACTTAAAAGGTATGTGTAACAGGGGTCCTAGAAATACTTGACCAATGATCATGCTATGCAGTGCGTAGACTATCGCGCCTATTTTCCTGCGCACTGTCCTAGATTTAATCCCGCTTATGAGAACAATGGGATCCATGGTGACGTATGCATATGAACTTGTTTTATTGACCTCGATCCGGTGACGACGCGTATGAACTACTATGTGATTGGTTAACTGTAGTTCCCAAGTAGCCCATAACGCAACCAGTAGTAGTACCTTCCGGTGACCAAAAATCGCGTCACTCTGGCAGAGTGACACCCCCTCATATGAACTTGTTTTTATTGACCTCGATCCGGTGACGACGCGTATGAACTGCTCTGTGATTGGTTTACGTAGTTCCCAAGTAGCCCATAATGCAACTTGCAGTGGTATTCCTTCCGGTGACCAAAAATCGCGGCACTCTGGCAGAGTGACACCAAAGACGCTTAATGGAAAGACCGACCACTGTACAATTATCCTGTACAAAGTAAACGGGCAGAGCGCAATGTAGAAAATTAACACGCACTTTGATACGCAGGCTATTCATTATGACGTCACAATAACAATGTTTACATCGCCTGACTAAAAATAATTTCAAGAACACGTGATAAAGTTTGATGACCCCAAATTTGCATATCGCGCGTGCAATTTGTTTTGCGCACTTGGTAGCGCGTACAATAATAAAGAAATAAATAAAGAAAGTGCGCGGACTGAGCGCGCGTTAACATTAAAATACGCGAGTAGCCATTGCCATTTTTTCTCTACACGGTAAGATCTTTAAATTTCAAAAATATATTTCTCACAGCTATAATTTCAAACGTAAAAACGCTATCGACAATAATTTTTAAATATTTTTAACTAAACAAATACAAAATTAAATAAGCAAACCAATATGTCCCCCAGGTGTACTCAACTTGGAGATAAGCTGATGTTCAATCGTCATACTAGCCTGAATTTGCCGAGTTTAAGTAAGTACGTTCTGATCCTTATTTTTATTTAAATTAATACTAACAAAGGGAACATTTGTTCTAAAAAAGCTATCGACTATAATTTTAAAATGTGTTTTCATTAATTAAAATGAACAAGATTGAGTTCTGAATCCAATCCTCTAGGTGTACTCAACTTTCTCTTAAGCTCGATTTGAATCTTCATTCAGTCTGAAGGGACATCGCTGCGCGGCCGACAGTGAGCTGTCTTGTAATTATATAAGCCGTATTCACACGATGAAAGCTAATTCTTAAGAACTGCAATTCTTAAGAATTTCAGTTCTTAAGAACTTCAAAATGTGTGTTTAAACGATGCCAATTCGCGAGAGTTGCAATTCTTAAGAATTAAATCCGGAAGTAGTGTGAGCGCCCTTCTCATTTGAGGTCACGCACACTCACTTGGACCGAGCATGGTGGCTTAGCGGTTAGAGTGTCCGCCTCATGCACGGGAGGTCCCGGGTTCGAACCCAGACCGGGTCATACCAAAGACTTTAAAAATGGTACCCTCTGCCTTCTAGCCAGGCACTCGGCATTTATAGAATGGAGAAGGGAAAGTTAATCACACGAGTTACCAGAGGACTGGCCCCCTTCTGTAGCTTTCGCTACATCTAGTAGACGTGTGGCCTAGGGCCAATGAATCGGAGATAGGCGCCGCCTTATGTGCCAACATTGGCACGGGAAGGTCTTTAACTAACACTCACTTGACTTGTTTTCACACCGGAAGCATATCTCGGTCATGAGGTCAACCCAAACTACGAGTCTCGAAGCTGATTGTGTTCAGACGGTAAAAATAATAGACTGCGCGCAGTCGCGCGCTCATCGCTTGCTCATTCTGCGCAAAATCTTACAAGTATCTTGTAGTTATCTTGTGGTTTGGAAACCACAAGATAACCACAAGATAACCACGAGATTGCGCATTTTTTGCAGTGTGCGCAATCTTGGGGTTTGGAAACCACAAGATAACCACGAGTTTTGCGTGTTCAAACGAGCGCTAACCACAAGATATTCTTAAGAATTGCAAACCACGAGATAACCACAAGATAACCACAAGATTGGCTTTTATCGTGTGAATACGGCTATAGTCTTTGGTGACACCCCCCTGGATAAAACTACGCGCATTTGTATACTACTTCTTCCCATTTAATTGCGTTTTCATGCAGCTGGCAAGTTAGCTGCGCGAAACTAACTGCGCCAAGTTTTATGCCGCGCGAAGTTTGATGCCCGGCTCCCATACTAAGTTTTCTCTTAAGCTCGATTTGGATCTTCATTTTCCCTGAATGCAAAACAAATGTCACGCGCAATATGCAAATTTGGGGTCGTCAAACTTTATCACGTCTTCTTGAAACTATTTAAGTCAGGCGAAGTAAACATTGCTATTGTGACGACATAATGAAAAGCCTGCGTATCAAAATGCGTGTTAATTTTTAACATCGCGCTCTGTCCATTCACTTTGTACAGGATAATGTTACAGTTATAAACGGGTTGGTTTGTTAATTCATACTTCTATGTGTACAGTGGTCGGTCTTTCCATTAACCCGCTGACGACGCGTCCCGAAATATTTCGGGCATAGCGTTCTATGGCCACAGACTAGATCCGAAATATTTTGGGCACAGAGAGCAAATAAACATCGGTTTTTAAACCGAAGAATTCACCTTTTCTCACACAAAATTCATGAATGAAATTGCAATAAATGCAGAGATTATGAATCAAACGTGACTATCTGTAGATTTGTTTTTCATTTTATTAGTTATTTTGAGTGTAAAATGGTCATAAATATGACATCGTCGATATATTTTTTACATTTTCCGCTCTTGGTAACGAGAACTCAATTCGGCCAATCACAAGAAAGGGGGCGGGCCCTCAGCTGATCTGTATTGTTATGCAAAGCTAGCTAGACGCGATGTGCACGGTACAGGGCTGTCGTGTTGTGAATGCAGAGAGAACCTTGACCTACTTGGGACGGCACTTGTGACACTGGTTTACTCAAAAGAATACATGTAAAAAAGGACAGAAAAGCAAGCTTGCTATCATGGCGGTGGCTTTGAAAATCTTGAATACCAGTGCGATCAATAGAGATTACGAAACAATGAGTACGCGTTACTTCGATCCTTTCATTTCAAATTGAAAGGGGCGGAAGTCCACTAAAACCGCTGATTATCTTCAGTGAAAGCAAAGTACGCAATGTATGGGACCTAAGCCACGCCTCTCATAGCAACCGTGGTTTTTTCGTGAGCCCCTGAATTGTTTCCGTCTCAGGGGGTACACACAAAAAAACTCCGTTCGTCTTCAAAGGGTTAAAGGGGACCACCAGGCAGAGGACAACACATTATTATTATTATGTTTTGGTACCGTTTTGTGATATCAAATAGATACCCAACATTTTGCAAAGGGTTGTGTAATTCATTAACAAAGCAATTAATGTCCACCACTTACGGAACCACTGCTATTTCCTGGTTTCATACGGGCCAAGCATTTGCGAGTGCGCAAATGTTATTCACGCGTACATCAATAGAATCCCGGATGATCCATTTCCTCTGCACAGAGCGCTCTGGCTCTGCACGCATATATTATATTCTACGCAATTCAGACCGCATGAACGCATGGTTGAGAATGGTGATGCGTTTTCCAATTTTTTTTTTTTTTCTTGAAAGCATATTTTTGTGAACTTGTTGAAGGAATGGAATGCTAAAGATGTTACCTTTCGATAATAAGAATATTATGCTTGGGTGGTGGTACCCTTTAAGTGTCTTTGCTATCGCGCTTATTTGCCGGCACACTGTCAAAGACGCTTAATGGAAAGACCGACCACTTTACAATTATCCTGTACAAAGTGAATGGGCAGAGCGCGATGTACAAAATTATCACGCACTTTGATACGCAGGCTTTTCATTATGACGTCACAATAACAATGTTTACTTCGCCTGACTAAAAATAACTTCAAGAACACGTGATAAAGTTTGATGACCCCAAATTTGCATATCGCGCGTGAAATTTGTTTTGCGCACTTGGATGCGCGTACAATAATAAAGAATTAAATAAAGACAGTGCGCGGACTGAGCGCGCGTTAACATTAAAATACGCAAGTAGCCATTGCCATTTTTTCTCTACACGGTAAGATCTTTAAATTTCAAAAAATATATTTCTCACAGCTATAATTCTAAACGTAAAAACGCTATCGACAATAATTTTTAGATATTTGTAACTAAACAAAGACAAAATTAAATATGTAAAACAATGTGTCCCCCAGGTGTACTCAACTTGGAGATAAGCTGATGTTCAATCGCCATACTAGCCTGAATTTGCCGAGTTTAAGTAAGTACGTTCTGATCCTTACTTTTGTTTAAATTAATACTAACATAGTGAACATTTGTTCCAAAAAAACTCATCGACAATAATTGTTAAATGTTTTTTCATTAATCAAAATGAACAAGATTCAGTACTGTACCCAAACCTCTGGGTGTACCCAACTCTCTCTTAAGCTCGATTTGAATCTTCATTCTGTTTGAAGGGTCATCGCTGCGCGACCGCCAGTGAGCTGTCTTGTAATTCTACAGTCTTTGGCACTGTCCTATATTTTATTACGCTTATTTGAACAATGGGTTCCATGGTAACGCATACATATGAACTTATTTTCTTGACCTCGATCCGGTGACGAAGCTGTGAACTGCTCTGTGATTGGTTTATGTACTTCCCCAAGTAGCCCACAATGTAACGTAGTTTACCTTGCGGTCACCAAATATCGTGGTCACTCTGACAGAGAGTGACACCCCCTGATGCAAACTTAAATTCCCCGCGCACAGCCGTCTTGGAGTGCGTCCTGTTTGTTAATGCGCTTTTTCTTGCATGGAAAATCTGCGCAATGCGCCCAGTTATTTTTGACATGCGCTGGCGCTTGCACAAAACAACTACATGAAAGTTCCGTTGCACGTTTATGACGTCAATATCCTGCAAAGTGACGAGTTCAAAGTCTAGTTATTATTTTAACTAGAACTAATTGCGAGAACATTCTGAGGTGGTATATCAAATCTCAATAACGGCTGAATCAATCATCTTGAAACTTCAAATGATGATAAATCATTGTATGACTTTATTTAATTCAATTCAATTAACATTTATTCGGCATCATAAAATATAATACATATACAAGAATGGTGAGTCATACAATTATACATGTACATACATATGCCGGGGTAGCTATAAAGTAGAAACTTGTATATCAGCAGCCCCTTAATTAATCTAAAAACTAAAACAATAACAACTAAAAACTAAAAACTAAAACAATACTTTGAATAACTTACATTCTACCTTCAACAGCTATTCTATAGCTAAAAGTGTCTATCTAGATACACTTAAAAAGAACATAATTTTAATTAATATATAATTCTTATTTTTACAAGAATGCTAATTTTGTGAATTCAATAAGTCTCGAGTATCGCTTGTTTATGTCTATTTTTAAAAAGGTTGTAGCTCTTTTCACCCTTTAATACATCATTTAGTGTGTTCCAAATTACAGGTCCCTGAAATCTAATTGATTTATGTTGCATAAAAGAAGAACGGAATCTTGGTAAGTAAAAATTATCTCTATCCCGGGTATTCAATAAATGTACATCAGAATTTAAACAAAAGTGATCATTAAAGATGGGTGGTAACATAGCATGCTTAGACTTAAACATAAATAACGAGGTATTGTGGGAAATAACATCTGGCAGTTTGAGTGATTTTAGAGATTTAAACAAATGAGAGGTATGCGTCCTGTATTGTGCGTTACAGCATAACCGTATGGCACGTTTCTGTAATATAAATAATGGCTTCAAAAATTTGTCAAATGTTCTTCCCCATACTAAGTTACAATATGATAGATATGGATATATAATTGCATTATACAAAGTAACTAATGACTTCTGCGGTAGGACACTTCGTAATTTACCCATGACACCAATATTAGAACTGACCCTTTTAGAGATTGACTCAATGTGTTTTTCCCATGTCAATTTATTATCAATAGTGACTCCAAGAAATTTCGCATTTAGAACTTGTTCAACATCAATTTCATCTAGTTTCATATTAACATCATAAAGTATGTTTTTACATCTGTCCTTTTTTTAAAATCATGAATTTTGTTTTGGATTGATTGACTCGCAACTTATTCGCATAAAACCATTTTAAAACTTTGTCCAATTCTTGATTTACTTGATACATCAATTCATCAATATCAGTATGTGAAAGAAATACATTAGTGTCATCGGCGTATAAAATAAAATGTAACATTTTAGAAGACTTAACAATATCGTTTATGAATAATAGGAAAAGTAACGGACCCAGAATGCTTCCCTGTGGGACCCCTTGCTCTATCTGCATTATATCAGAATTTACCCCATTATACTCAACGAACTGCCTTCTATTTAACAAAAAACTGTTGAACCAGTTTAGCGGGGTACCCCTAATTCCATAGAAATTCAATTTGCGTAATAAAATCTGGTGGTCTAAACAATCAAAATCTGTACTAAGATCAATATACACACCCACGGCAATCTCTTTACATTCAAAAAATTTATAAAGCAATTTAGATGTATAGAGTAAAGCTGATTCGGTTGAATAATTTGGTCTAAAACCAAACTGTTCAGGTATTAAAATGGAATATTTCTGCAAAAATATATATAACCTATTGTACATTAATCTTTCCAATATCTTAGAAAATGAGGATAAAAGCGAGATGGGCCGATAATTAGATACATCATGAATATCACCCTTTTTGTGTACAGGGATAACCTTCGAAATGTTTATGTCATCGGGAAATACACCAGGTAAAAATGACAAATTAAAAATATGGGTCAAGGGTTCAATGATACAATGAATAACCTTCTTTACAAAAAACGGAGAGATCCCATCGACTCCACACGAATGTTTACTTTTCAATTGCTTAACCACTTTCAAAATTTCATATCCATCAGTTGGTAGAAGGAAAAATGAGTGAATATTACCTGTAGTTAAATAGTCAAAGAAAGATCCAACTGATTGGGAATTACTAAAACCTCCGGAATTTACGAAATAAGAATTAAACACATTGGCTATAGTTTTGGGCTCTTCAACCTTCGTATTATCTCTTCTTTTTTTTTTTTTTTAATTGGGTAATTTAGACCAACATTTTCCAAGCAGGTCATTTAAAATCTTCCATGTACATTTAAGATTATTAAAGTTCAGCTCAAGTTTGTGTACAAAATGAGCCTTTCGAGATTCGCGTATAATGGAATTAAGTTTATTTCTAAAAGTGGTATACTTCTTCTTTTGGGCTGGGGTTTTCGACTTTAAAAAGGTTCTGTATAAGCGTTGCTTTTTATTTATAGACTTAAGTATAGCCTTTGTAATCCAGGGATTTTTTGGAGTTTTCCTCTTCTTTTTTGAATGGGGCAATTTTCTAGAGTGCCTATCAATAATCTCCTGTAAGGTCCCAAAAAATATACTATAAGCCTCATCGACATCATGGTTGGTAATAACAATGGACCAGTCTTTTGCAGCTAATTCCTCTATTAAAGCATTAAAGTCAACTTGCAATTGCGAATGACTTTCACTATTTAAATGGGCGTGGTACTTTGGAGGCATAGAATATGTTATCTGGAATACGGGGAAGTGGTCTGAAAGATCAGAATAAAGAATACCTGGCAAAATCGGTTTATCCAGGACATTTGTAAAGATATTATCAATGCATGTGGAGGATCTTGTTGTTACACGGGTTGGTTTTGTGATAAGGGGGAAGAAGGAGAACGAATACATAGTATTGACGAATGCATTGGTATCAGAATGTAAAGAGTAGATTAATCAAATCAAAATTAAAGTCTCCAGTTATATAACAACTGCTTATTTTCTTTACACATTTTACATAGACATTGTTCAAGTAGGTCGTTAAAGTCCTTTCCACAGGTATCAGGGGATTTATATACAGTTCCAACATTATATTCTTCCCTTCTTCAACAATTTCAATAAAAAGCGTATCAATCGTTAATGTACAAAAGTCAAGATCCGGCCTCGGCTAAAAGAAGCACTATTCGTGACATACATACACACACCTCCACCAACTCGGTTAAGTCGATGTTTTGTACTAGGGTATAATTTGGAAGATTAAAAAAAGAATGAGGTTCTTCTCTAACCATGTTTCAGTAAAAGCGTATATTATAAACTCATGATCGAGTGTGTTTATAGTCTTGAACTTTTAGAAATTATGATGACAGACTTCGTGCATTAAATGAAACAAAGAAAATGTATAGCTTTTGTCATTAAAATGCAGTTTTTCATTAAAAGAATCACTAAAATAATATTTACATTCAGATATGTGATTATCTAATGGGGGACAAGATATTTCATTTATGAGAATAAATCAAACAGCACATTTTCAAATTTCAAGGCACTTGTACTTGAATTATTTATATGAAAAAAGGAACGAAGTGTTAATTTAAACTGAGTATCGTCGACCATTTCATAAACGGGAAAGTGCTAGATAAACAATTCTGGCATATCCAGGGTTGTAGATATTAAATTATCTTCAATACATATTGCATGACATAATGATCCATTTAGCAAATATATTTCAGTTGATTCTTTTTTACACTTTTTAAACACAAATTGCACTTCATCTATAAAATATTAGCACATCATACAATGGTTCTACAATCACGACAAATAATCATGAATATTAACGATTTCAATATACATTTAAAGATAAATTTGAGTGTCTTTTTTAAAGTTCTTTTACAGTTTTTAGGAATGTTTGAAAGTTTCAATATTCTAAATCGGTCAGTCTAGATAAATGCTTTCTCTGGTTACCTTGATGCGTCCGCCGCTGGGTGTCTTAACGACGACGACACCATCCTGGGTCCAGATTGATGTTCGGTGTTCTTCGTCGCCTTCCTGATTTTCCAGAACAGATTTGTTCTGGATTTGTGAGGTTTCATTGATGAACACTCGGTGATGTGAATGTTGCGTTCTTGAGCTTTTTTCGCGCAGCGTAGATTCGCTCACGAACGCCCTAGTTCGTGAACTTGATGATGATGTTTCTCCCCTTTCTCGCCGTCGTTGATCTCATGTCCTGAAGTTCACCAGCTGCTCGGGATGGTCCAAGACGATGACTCCGGTCAACGTCAGCTGCGTTGACTTCGATGCCGAGATCTCGACGGCAGGTTTCACGTATCAGCTCGGTTGTGTTTTCTCCTTGTCTCTCTTCCACCCCCGAGAATATCAGGCAGTTTCTTCGTGAGTACTGCTCGATGTCATCCATTGCCCCTCTCACCTCCTTCATCTCGTCTCGCAGCGCCAAGATTTCTCTTGCTTTCAGCTCCTCCACCTCCTTTTCGAGCGGCGACAATTCGGGCGTCTCGAGACTCGATGTCGAAGTCGAGCGGATTGCTTATTTCGGCGCACAGTGGTTCGTGTATTATGCAAGAATTTCTATCGCGTATAGCGTCTACGGAATTTGTTGACGAATGATCGTCAGTCAGTAGCTCTCGATGGCTTCTTTATTGCTGTAGATAGATCTTGATCTTGATCGTCGCATTCGTCGTTGAGAATTTCCGCGGCAGTTTTGGGGTCTTTTTTGCACTTTCGTCTCGGCGTTCGTCGGCTGCCGCACACCTTGCTTCGATTGATAGAGTATCGCCCGGCATTACTGTTCTATACCGCTTTTACTATTGACTGTCTCATGTTGGCGGAGCTACAGATAAAAACACGTCTACTCGCGATCGATGGCCATACTTCATATTTGGTGGCAAGAAACATGTTTCAATGACGTCATCAGGAAGCCATTCTGTTAAATTTCAGTAACGAATGATCAATTTCAAATCAAATTTTCCATTAATATTTATCAGGTTATGGTTCATCTTTAAGAATACACCTATGCGCCAACGTTTCGTGACGCGCGCTTACGTGTCCGTCAAAAAACGTCCGTTTAAAAACCCAACCCAAATAAATTTATGATCGGGGCATCTAAGTTCGCGCAGTACTTCACGTTTGGTGCAAATAGTTTATTACAGCTAAGTTGCCAGCTGAATACAGCTAAACACCATTACGTATGCATACATATGCGCGAAATTCGATCCCTTTTATTTTGTTCATGCATGAAAATGCCTCAAAATTACAGTGAATACAGCTACATTTGCGGATTTTAAATGTGCGTATAAATAAATGGGAAAACAGCTGCGCGAGCCTCGCTCTACCTATTTTGTTTGTCAATAAAATGGAAGGGTTTAAAATAGGACCGAAATCTGTAATTGAAAAGATGATCTTAAACCCAAACATGTTTATTATAAACAGAATATTTTGAATAACTGGTATTAGAATCATTATACAAATCAGTATATTCTTGTCGAAATGATGTGTTAAAAGTTAACTGCGCGAACTTTGATG
>JBAMJV010000658.1:0-99303 GCA_037951105.1 Echinarachnius parma
TTATGTTATGACATACCCTATTTGTTTCGGACGTTACATGTGTTAACATCACTTCACAACATATCTTAACTCGCTTTGTTTGCACGATTTTGCAAGCAAAACCCATAAATATGTGCAATTAATAGAACTCCCAACGAAAGTGATAGTGATGAAGTCCATATTGATAGACAGAATCCAAGATTCATTTGTACAAATATTACATGCAATTAGAACTGTTATACTACAGTCCAAAGGATGATCGATGTGACTTTCCAGAGTTTCCTTCATCAGTTTTACAAAAGATCAAAGTATATGTAACTTGTACAATGACATACATTGTATATGATTTGAATTTTCTATTTTCTATTTTGATAAACATGAAGCTCCAAACTAATTTTATCAAGATCTATTATCAAACTATTATCCGAAAACTAGAATAGTCTGTCATAAATGCAATACTGATCAATATGATATTAGCAAAACCTCAAATTCAAGTTAAAATGGCACATGTACAGGTACACTTGTATGTACACAATAAGGTTATGGTCAAGGAAATATTTAAGTTCCAGCAGATATGGGTTACATTTTCAAACATAGCTGACTTGCGCAAAAATTGTAATTGATCATAACAGTATTGTTCTGGAAATTGCCCTTAAGAAAGGTAAGGAATTATCTTGTGTACATTGTATCGTACCTATAGTTTACATATGCCATATAGTATTTCAAAACTAACTTTTGTTTTAACATGTGAATTTTTTATTACAAATGATTAACATTTTAATTAGTGTCAGTAAAACATGTGGATCTAACGCATGATAATTTTCTTCTCATCATGTTTAAGTATATGAAAAAAACTATGTTTTTCAACTTTGAGTAAATTTTGCATAGTATACTGTACTTTTGTATACCACCTAAAGGCTCTGTTAATGAAAATGTCTATATTTCCACTAAATGAATTATGAACAGAACTTAACATTTGTTTCCTTTATAGAACATTATAAAGGCAATCACCTAATAATGCATTTGATGTGATACAAAAAAACAAAAATCAGTATACATGTAGTTCTGTGTGTACTTTACAACATGAACAATTATGGGGCAAAAATAGCAATTCCTCACATTTTATAAATAAAAGTTCCTTCCAGAGACAAATAACTGATAATTATTTTTCAAAACACTTTTGCTTGGAGCAGGAAGCATATAGATCATGAAAAATGTAGATAATACTTTTTTAAATGTTCCAAATTGAATTTTTTGTGCAATCAAAATGTGTGTTAAACACCATTTTGTAACGTCCGAAACGAGCTCACAATACCATACAAAATATTCTGTAAATGGTAAACAAAATACAGAGTTGTTGCAGCAGGTAGTGTTTCAGTTCCACAAAAGAAAGGTTATTGTTCCAAGTAGATTAGTCATATCATTCACTATATCAAGTGTCTGTAAATCTTTATTGGTTACAAATTAGCTGAGAAAAATCAATGAAAAATTGGTGAAAATGTGGATTTGGGGCAGACTAAGCATCTAAATGTTATTAAAGCATCATGTATTTTGATGATTATGTTTCATTTAACATGATCTAAATGATAATAATACCATATATTATCATTTTGAAAATAAATGCACTAAAATATCAATTTGTGTTAACAATTACCCCATGTAACGTCCCGAAACACATTCGTTTACATTGTTGATCTCAAACATTTGTCTTTGGCAATTAATTACCCAATTCATGGGTAAATTTGTTTCAAAATGAATACTGTTTTATATTATGATGATTGATTCATATAATATGCCCTTTCCTGTGACTTATGAGCTTATAAGTTACATTTTGGTTTCGGACGTTACATTTTGTTTCGGATGTTACAATGTTAACGGAAAGTTAACTTTTAAAGATATAATCATAATACAATAAGTTATTGCATTTTTTTTTTTCTGTGATGGGAAGGTACATCAAGTCTCTTCAAAACTGAGATAAATAATTGTTTGTGTTATCCCCCTTTTACAAAATTATTTCTAAAGAAATATTGTTTCGGACGTTACAAAATTGTTAACGGAAAATGAGAGCATGTGTGCATTTCATGTTTTTTTTTTTTTTAATCGCTGGCTTAAGAAATCAGTCATTTCCCTTTTAGGCAATATGATGAGGAAACTGTTAGTTCAATTTTCATACTGATATCATTTCAATAAATTATGATACTGGTAGGGGTAATGAGGGGTTAAATTGTTAACGGAGGATGTAACGTCCGAAACACCAATTTTGATGGCATTGTACTGTCAAAATATTACTTTACATATTAAGCGCCGTTAATTTTCTGAAAGTTTAACTCACACTCGTTCATAATTATCAACAAATAAAAAAAACAAAAAAATCTGTTAGTGTTTTTTTATACCTGAACATAATTGAACCCATTTTGGTTGACAAATTTCCGTTAACAATTGGCCCTTTAGGGTTATCTGACCTATATAAAGGGAAGTCCAAATATGTTCGTTAAGGTATGGGAGATCAATCTAGGTGGATGCTATAAGAAAATACAAAAATAAGTTTTCAGTTCAGTATGTTTTTAAAAATACAGGCCCTCAAAGTGCCATTAAGCCTTTTGGCACCTTTAAAAAAACCAGAGCCATATCATTTAAGCAGCTTTGCTGAACAACAGGAAGGAGTGAAATGCCCTTTTTTTATTTGAAATTTATTTTGATCTCAATTTCTTAACAGTATTTTAGAGAATTTGTTCTTGGCAAGGTTCTAGCTATCTGATTGGTCGACTACTGTGTCATTTAAGTGATTCCTAATTGGGTTTCATAAGGGCCCAGTGTGGCTACTAATTTTCTGCGCGTATTCCATGTGTTACTAACTAGTGGACTACATATGTAGCTCTCTGTAATTCTAGAAGCTTATCTACTCTCATAACAGCCACCCTTTGTCTTGACTAAAGACTACCTTCTCAAACAATTTGTTTTCTTATTTTTGAAGAAATATCTCCTTCCACTAATCCACTTTTAATTTGACTAAGTATAACTTTAATCTTTCATCTTGTTATAAATGAATATTGGCTTTCTTTGAAATGATGTTAAAAATAGAATATCTTGAGATATCTGTTACTAAAGGCATCTGGTCTGCCTGTAAATTCCATTTTGTATCAGAGTAATGTTTAAATGTTAATCTCAGCTGGGAGCTTTGTTCGTTGATGCTACCTTTAGATTGATCAGACAATATAATATCTTGCAATTTCTCATCTAAATCAGAGGGGAAGAGGACCATTCAATACATTGAATATATTTTCTAGGAAAGTAAGAATGATATGAATCCCGCATTTATCTCAAAATATTGTGAATTTCATTCGTTTCCTGTAAACAATAAGTTTCTTGATGAGTGATTATGGTTAAGTGGAAGCCATAATAGGATATCTAATACCAAATTCATGCGTTGAGAATTAGGTCTGTATTTGACGAAGGACATTTTGTTTACAGTGATAGTTAACCGTGTTCAAGCTATCATTCAAAGATAATCATCAGACTGGATTGGTTTGATTGAATTTCTGTTCTTTGAGCAAAATCAGCCAATGATTTTGTAATTTCCTCATTAAATAAGAAGGGTCTTCATTAAATGTTGCCAGTTTGAAGCAAACTTGTAATTCTTACATTGTTACTCCCTTTATTCTAAGGAGAACAAAAGAAGCCATAATCAATAGTTTGATTCAAGGGAATCAACGCTCAAATATAATTATGTAAAAAGGTTTTTTTTTGAAGAAAAATAAGATGCAAATACAAAATAGGTAAGGAATCTATCATGGTCATATTCATATTCTTCTAGTGTTGCAGACTTCTAAAAAGATTTTGAGAAGTAATCATTAATTTCAAATGCTTTTTATATCCAACTGTGTGAAGTGGGTATTTGGAAAGATGTTGCCCCCCAACCCCCCCCCCCCCCCCCCACTCATTGATTATTCAAGGATAAGTCACTGCTGTGCGCCCTCTAGTCTCTACAGTGTCTGTGCACAGGAAGTGTGTGACGTGCCTGCCTCTCTTAGCGGGCTAGTCCTCCTCAGACCGCTGGACTATAGGGGAGAGAAAAGTTGTTTCTTAGCACTATCTTTCAGTTGGTGGGGGGGGGGGGGGGGTTCTGGCAAGGGGGTTGTGATGGCTTATGTTGTGACTTGGGACTAATTTACTTTAAGCTGAAAGTGACATTTGATGTTATAAATTTTAAAGTAAAACTGTTCAATTTGTTTTCAACAGTTAAAAAACATTGGTAACTTACACATCGTTTTTTAGAAAAATGTAAACGTGCAGAAGTTGCTTGAAATATGATGATTTTCATCCACTTTTGTTTCTTGAAAGTGTATTTCATAAATGCTGATTCGCAGCAAAAGACACTTCAATTGTTCCCCTTTAACTCCTTAAGTGTGATACCTTGACCGACACAAAAGCGCTTTTCCTTTTTGTTGCGTGTGTGGTTGGGGGGGGGGGGGATGAGGGGCTACTGCCAGTGAGTTCATAAAATAATAATCAACCTTCATCAAACCTTATTAGGAATATTTATTTGATTTTAAGTTTATTTCAAATCCTGAAGTGGTAGTTCATTTTCTTGATAACACTACACATTCATTTCTTTACCTGGACATATCCCAATAAACAACAATTTAAATGGCAATACAGCTCTTTGCAATCTCAACATTTGAAAATACATGGAACAGTGTGAAACATGGAACAATGCTCCATGCCCGACACCAAGCCCAGCTATATTAACCCCTTGCCCGGAACAAGGCTATTCTCTAAGTACAGTGTATTTTAAATTATTCTGAAAATTAGCAAATTGTAGCATTGTGAGTGATGGATGCTGTTCCTAAGTTGTTTTTGCCAATATCATGTTACAGTCTTTGTTGTCATCCACATTGGTATACATTACAGTCCAGTTGCAACCCTCGAAATTAACTTTTTTTGCTGGTGGCCCGGTCGGGCCAGTAAAATTAGTATTTTTCCAATTTTGGTGGCCCGAAACCAAAATCTACTGGCCCGAAAAAAATAAGGAAAAACAAAAGTAAAATTAAAACAATAACCATATTCATAGTTTCAGGGTACTGGGCAATGTTTAGCCTCATTTGTTACTGTATTCCAATGCTCGAAATTATCTTTTTTTCTGGTGGCCCGAAAATAAAATTTACAAACAAAGAAAAACAATGGTCATGACTACTTGGTCATTAATTGGTAAATTATGGAAGTTATGTGTTAAAATTACCACCATCATTAAAGAAATCCATCACTGAATAAACAAAACAAAACCTAGAATCGAGCAGTTTCATCTAAGAGTCATCAACTGATGAAACTAAGCTCTTTTCCATGTACGATTTTGTTATTTTATGGTCCATAAAATCTCCAACACAAAAAAACACACATGGGACTGAGCATAGCTAAGAATAACTTTTCAAATCGGGAAATGAAATCACTTAAATCTTTGTTATTTTACAAGCTAAAATAATTCCAAGTAGTCACAAGTCTCTACCTTGTAAAAATGATTCTTTCTAATACCTTCAAAAATATGAATAATGATCCGAAAGATGAAATTATTCCCCTTTATTGACGGTATCGCGGACAGTATCGCAAAGGCAAGCACACTGCACTTTGCAATATGAATGAATGTGAAAAGTTAGACATGTGTTTTGATAGGTCTTAGTATGCACACATACTCCCTCTGTGGATTGGTTGTTCTATGTTTATATTCTACATGTTGCAAAGGCTTCCAGGGGGTGTGTGGGAAATCAAGAAAACAGCATAAGCATATGCTTTTACTTTTAGTCATTACACACCTCTGGAAGTTGTTTAATTTTACCATGATTTATCATGCAAGAAGTAGATAATTCAAGGGAGAGTGTTCATATGAGGAAATAGCACATATTTGTAGGCATAAATAAGGATTAATTCAACTAGCGCAAGTGCGCTTGCGACTTTTTATGTCCGTCCTTTTCATTTCTTGCAAATATTTAAATCACAATTAAAGTGTTTTTAAGAGGTGTCAAACTTGAGATTCATATTCCTTGATGTTGTCTTCTTATGGTTTAAACATTTGGTGGCCCGATCAGGCCACCAAACTTTGGCATTTTCATGTTTTTACTGGCCCGACCGCAACTTTTACTGGCCCCGGGCCATCGGGCCTACGCCAATTTCGAGCGTTGCAGTTGGTAATTTGATTATAAAGACAACATAACAGTCCGATACGATCTGTATCGGCACATACACTTTGGCTTTCTTTCGGTCTCTTTCCTTTTTGTTCTTGCTTGATTGCGGCCTATGGGACATGTTGTTTTTTGCACCATAATCCTGATTTCCTGCCTTGGAAGGAAATCATAAAATGATCCTTTATAAATGCCATCAGTGGTTTGGCTATTCGAGATTGTATACATTTTAAATCAGTATTACAATAATATGTTATATGATATTATTATTGAATCTGACAGTGCAGAGCTTGAATTAACTGGTTATTTCAAATTGAATTCATGTCAGTCATACAGTTGACAGGGATGGTGTTTAAACTTTAAAAATTTTACATTTAATTATCAGAAATGCGCAGTATACTTGTAGTCTACACACATTGAACACTGAACATTTGATGTGTACACACTCTCCAAGACATTGATATGCCCATTGGATGCAGCATCAATTACCCTACATGTATGTAACTCCTCAAACTGCTCCCAGTAAATCATGCAAGCCAAGTTTTCAATTACAGCTAGATTGTGTGGAAACAGTGTGCATCTCCCCAATTGACTTCTAAGTGCCAGCCAAGAGGCAGCAAACTTGTAGCAATTGTTGGAGATTTCCTATCTAGAGGAAGAAGAGATTTGATTCCCCCTCTCCCCTCTTTTTCTTAAGCTATGACAATAGGGTTATTGACACTGTGCAACACTTGATCAAAGCTAGCTTTTATTGAAGGTGTTCTACCTTTCTCTATATCTCACCTAGGACAGCAATTATTTCTAGGTAAAAAATCAATCACCGTTGTGCTCGTTCAATTCAATTTTCCCTCTCTTTTTGTGGCCCAAATGTTGGCAGAAAGTTTAAGTTTAACACAAATTCAAGAACAGACTAAAACTATTTGTCATGCAGCTTGCATTTGAATGATTTTATTGTTATTTCATGATATTCTTTAATTATATTGAATATAAATGTACAATATGGCTAATAAAACATACATACAATGACAATGAAATAAGGTAACAAAGAAAAAGTAAAACTTAAAGAAATTGATGTTCTTTCTCCTTGAAAATTTGATATGTAGTGAAACTAAACATTTGATAGAAGTTTGAGTACCAAGCTACTAATATGGGCAGTTGTCCTTGGTGTGATGTAATTATGTATGTAAGATTGTCATTCAATACTATTGGCATGGGGGAGAATGCCTCATATTACCTTGGAATTTAATTTGAAGGTGAATACTGAATAATAAGGTCAACACACGTACAATTCAGAGACAATGTCACAGTTTTGATAGTCTGAAATCTGAATGGTCATAACTCATATTGGTGGCGCACGTGACTCAATTGAAATTCCTTATCATCATGATACACACATTATATTCCCCTTTCTTGTTTCCCTATCGAGATAAAGGCAGCAGATTGAGAACACAACACCTGCGTGAAGTCAAACACAATTTTGTCTTGTCATCTTGAACACTTTAACATATATATAACTATACCTAAATGTCATTGTCCTTTAAAAACATTGTCCTGTGTAAAAGTTAGCAGAGTTATGTGAAAACAGTGTGAGTGTCAACCACTCATTATTTTGAGACAAGGTAGTAAGACCAGCCTTTGTCAAGATTACTATCTTTGTTTTAAAGTGATGCCTGTAAAGTGTCAGATATTGCACAAAATGACATTTGAGACTTCAATCCTATATCAATATCATTGTAAAATACAATTGAAAGATTTGTGAAAGTTTGAAAGAAAACGAACACTGTTTACCTAGTGAAAAAAACGAATATTGAGTTCATATTTTATCACCGAATACTGATGGTCTGCCATACTTTTGTCGCAGTAATGAATGATCCGTTTGAGATATTCGCACCCGTGTATTTTTACACACGTACATAATTCATGGAATTTGAACTCGCTCGGCTCAAAGTTCAATCTCCGGAATGTTCTCACGGGTGCTGCATGCGGACGTTCTCAACTAAGACAATTGTACTTTTTTTCAATTGCGTTGATTAACGCTTTAGAAATAATGATTTTCAATGATAATTATCTTCATACTAAGGGGACATTTGAAAAAATCAAACCCTATTTTATTCTTCTCTTACCATAAGCTAAACAACACGGTAGAAGAGAAACGAGGAATCTCCAAGTAATTTTCGTGGATTTGGACACTTTACAGGTATGACTTTAATGTCAACTCTGCTCAGCTCCTTTTAACCAAATCACAATTGTGCCAATTTATATTCAGTATTCCATACAGTGTAGAGCTACATGTAGTCTGATATAATTACTTTGAGCTTTTATCAATAGTTAGATGAGCCACATGTAGGCAACATACATGTCCACCAGGTTGATGCTGCTATTGATGAGGAAGTGCAACTACCCTGCCCTTCCTCTGTCTCAACATCTGTTGGGGGAAGGGTGTAGCTAGTAGCTACCCCACCCCTCCCCTCCCTTGATAGGCTGTCACAATCCAGACCCTTTCTCACCCTTTCTTTACGCAGCATAAGTAGCGGGTGTTATCAGACAATCCATTACCCCAACTATCTGTATGTAACCTTACACTGATGAAGCATCTGTTCTTAACCCGTCCCTTCCTTGATGGTCTGTCAGGGTGTCACTCATTCCCAACCAAATCTATACTGGGCCTTTATTTGGGAAGTAAATTGGGAAGTAAAGTATGTCATCCTTTCTTATCATATCCAGTCATACATGTATCTAGCAGGGGAAAAAATACATGGGGGCGGCGGGCGAATTCGCCCCCGAAACTCCAAAAAGAGCCCCCGAAAAAAAAAGTGCCCCCCCCCCCCCAAAAAAAAAAAATTAATTGAAATCATTTTCTACACAATTTCATTATTTTAACATGCTTGATCAGATGATCACTTACAGCACTAGAGCTAAATAGTAGCCCCTGAAATTCAAAAAAAGAGCCCCGGAAATTTGTAGCCCCAGAAATTTGGAAAAGTAGCCCCCAAAAACTTCCATAAAATTACATAGGGAGCCCCCGAAATAAAAATATTAATTTTGTCCCTGGTATCTAGCTGGTTTTTACCCTAACGCCCTTTACTGTTCTGTATCTAGCCTTACACTGGGTCATCGCATGTTCTAGCCTGCCCCTAGCTCCCCTAGGTGAAATGTTACCCCATCCCCACCAATGATCGTGTGTTTGATAAGGAAAGGATGGATGGTCATCTTTCCTCTTACTGGCTCACCACGATCTAGCTTTATCAGACTAAATGATCCACCCTTACCTGTATGTAATGTATCTTACCCTACAATGCCTCATCTATAAGGTGAGCTTCCCCACCCTTGACCTGTCACCCCTTCCCAACCATATCCTTGCTAGCCCATTTCTGGTTGCTGTGTCATTTGTTGTGATGGGATTCTGAAGCACTTATTGAAATCAAATGATCCGTCATCCCTAGGCTAATCTTACCTGAAATATGTAGATCTTGTCTTGGGATCAAGCAGTTTACAGTCGTATGTACCCCTCCCTCATCTGTAAAGATTTGAAAGTCCAAAGGTTTAGGGAAAACAAAAATATTCTCTAAGTTATCAACAGTTGTAAAATTAGCTGATGTAAACACTTACTTGCTTCTAGCTTTGCTCAGCATTGCTTGATGGTGAAAGTTGCATTGTTTGATGCCTGTTTCTTTCCAAGTACTAGTTCCCTGCTGGGACCAGAGATGGGGTGGTTTGGGAGATGGGTTATCAAGTTTGTAGAAACACCACATGTTGCTCCTGGATAATCTACAGTTTGAGAGGAAATGTGTTCAATTGAGTTGCCAAGCAACTTGTTGATAAAGTGTGTCAAGTCTCAAGGGCACACAGGATGTAGGAGAGAGAGAGAGAGAGAGAGAAAGAAAGAAAGAGGTTGAGGAGACTGTGCTTGCAAGTATCCCAGCGTTTCTATCCACCTTTCCCCTCCTTTCCTCTCAGATCCCATGAATCATGAATCATTCATTTCTCCCCTCTGACCTGTTCATGTGGAGCTCATGTACATGCCATACTCATGTGTCAAGGGCACACAGGTGATAGGAGAATGAGCCATTCTGCCAAATTACTTGCACCTCCCCTACCCTGTACCTGTGCAGCCTTCCCCAATATACACCAATACACCTTGCAGCTTTCCCCTACACCAACGCTCAAAATTAGCACAGGCCCGATGGCCCAGGGCCACCAAAAAAAATCACAATTGCTTTATTGTAGTGGCCCGATCGGGGCAGTAAGATTACAATATCTAAATCTGGAAAGTTTCAAACATCGCCAAAACCGGGCATTAAAAACAAAGGAAATCAGTGGAAAAAATCATCAAAATACCGAGCAAATTTGCTAACGGCAATTCTTTCTCGGCGCAGCGCAAATTGAGTACTGCCGACATATAAAATGTGCCTGTACTTTTATGTGTACTGTCAGCTAGTGACTTTGTGTGTGCTGGTACATGATATAAGGACCCCCATTGTATGCATTGTCTATGGGTACGGTAGGTAATGGTGCATTTAGTACAGCATTTCCATAGCCACACTCTCCACAGACAATTCAATGCAACAACTTGCCAAAATTTCGCGAATTGCTTTGAAAGCACTTGGACTCATTATAATAAGGTACATATTTTCTTTTATCTCTACCCGGTAATCATTGTAGATTTATAATTTATTGCCGATTTTGTTTGCAAGAGACTTAGTCTTATCAGCCACACATGTTGTTTTGTGCAGTTTCAACTTTGATTTGAAAAAGTTGACAAAATCGCACAGAGAAAGGGCTTAAATTTTATCATTTCATCCCTCCAAAATTACACTTTACTGATTCAATTTTGGGTTTATATATTTCTTTACTGATTTTTTATCTGGGTGGTGATTTTAGATGACATTTTCATGAATTAATTCTTATGAAAAGCTGTGATTACCAGTCACAATTTCTTTTGTTTTTCTTTGTTTTTTCGAGCCACCAAATTTTGTTTTCGGGCCACCAATATACAATTCTACTTGCCCGATCGGGCCACCAGCAAAAAATATTAATTTCGAGCATTGCCTACACCCTCACCATGGAAGTGTTATATTATTAGAAACACCCTACTGCCTGGCAGAAAAAGCTCCAGTTCTTAGTATGTACCAGGGTAACTCAGTGTCAAATAAAATGTTGTGCGATTTGATATAAATTCTTTGTCTTTTTATGCCACTGACTTTCATCTGCTTGCTTTGTGGGAGATACAGATGTGGGGTGGTTGACCTCCGATCGATGCTGTGGAGATTGAGACTGGCACATTTCTGGTTAAATCAGATCGGCACCAGCAAACCTCAATTTTGAGCAAGCTTCGTAAGCGGCATGATCAGGACTCCGAGATTCATTTTGTCTGAGGTGCATCAGATGTGCAGCAGTCCTGTACACCCCCATACTAGAGCAGTGGCGTATTTGGGGGAGGGGAGGGGGGGGGGGATAGATGCCTCCCCTGCCTCCCCTCTGGGGATTGTCCCCTTCCCCAGTACTTCTGTGTCCTCACCCCCTAGCTGAGAAAAACATATTGCGAAATGTATGAAAGATTTTATTTTGGCTTACGCCACCGCCTCAATGGATTCCTAGCCAGTAGCCCCTACCCCTCTCCCTTATGAAGGGTGAATGTTTGCCCCCTCTTTACCCCCATGGGTGCAATCTGGCTACACCCCTTGTCATTAGAAAGCTGCCTGCTATGAGTGTATGATTTTTGTATGAATGCCCTGAAGTACAGTCAACCATGAATGTGATGACGTTCACCCCACCATTGGCTGCAGATTAGGGAGAGAGGGAGAGGAGATGAGATGTTGAGATTCATCCTTTGATTGGCCATGTACATGTTAGAGGAAGAGAGAGTCAGAGATGAGATTGGGGCATTTACATGTAGTTCACAAATTGAGATTCACCGACATAAGCCGCAGATGAGAGAAAGTGATTGAGAAACGGGAAGAGAGGGAGATGTATAGATTCAGAGATGAGATTTGCAGTTCATAAATGTTGAGATTAGGGTGAGTGGCAAGGCCGCACACTGCTGCTGATGTCTGACCTACATGAATGTTCTGCCCTCTAGCCTGACACACACTCACATTATACATACATGTACTGTATACATTGATGTACACTACAGACACAAGCTTAGCCATTTCCCTCAAATTGGTATTTAGCAAGAGGGCTTCATGGTTGAAGACAATTAGATGCGGTAGGTCGTTTTTCAGTTTGTAATTGATAGACAATGGGCCGTATGCATAAAAACAAGCAATTGCTTGTGCTAGCCTTTTGCTTGAATCGGTATGCATAAAAACAAGCAATTGCTTGCAAGCAAAAGCATTTGCTTACAAGCACAAGCAATTGCTTACTGCTCGTAAGCAATTGCTTACCAAACAAGCAATTGCTTAAAACCGTATGCATAAAACGAACCTTTTACTTGTCTTGATAAGCAATTGCTTGCGTTTTTTCAAGCACATCCAGACCAGCTTGAGCTCTTGCTTACTCAGGGCATTCGCGTTTAAGAATCAAATTTTCGTGCCGTTTCAGGATGATTTCAAGCTCCATATTCCAGAGGTTATGTTGTGATAAAATTCCTGTTATTTTAGACTTTTTACGGCAATTTTTGTCCATCGATCTGCACAGAAACCCCCCTGATGCTCCGCGCTGTTTCCCCCCTATTTGCGTAATAAAAAATACTGCTGCCAGGTCGGGCACGAAGCGTTGTTGCCCTGCAGTGCGATGTTCGCACAACCGTAACGATCCTTTGTCCAACACGTAAGCAATTGCTTAGGCAGTGCAAGCAAAAGGTTTCAACACAAGCAAAGGCTTGTGCATACGAATTTAAGCAATTGCTTGAACTTGATCTTTTGCTTGACAAGCTCTTGCTTGTGCTTAAAGCATTTGCTTATAAGCAATTGCTTGTTTTTATGCATACGGCCCATTGTACTTCATATTTTCATATAGATCTAGATGTTTAATTTTCCCAAGATGCTTACAGATTACTACCTGCCACTAGGAGGGTTCCATGTTCCTCCCATTCTTGTATGCAGATGGATGTATATCCCCCCCCCCCCCCCCCCCTCCCCTATGAAATGTTCATCTCTCTGGAACAGAAACCAAAGAGCTAGTGAAAAACATGTGGTTTACATTTGAGAATAGGAGGCATGGTGTTCTCATTGCATTTGAGATTACAATCAAGCCATGTATCAATGAATGTTGTGATTGCATTCTGGGGACACTTGAGATTTGTAGATTGCAATAATGGGAGGAAATTGATGTTCATGAGAAAAAGAGGAAGAGTGATTAGGAGGACATGTAGGTATTGCATAAATAAAGGGAAGTGGCATTGACTGATTAGGAGGACATGTAGGTATTGCATAAATAAAGGGAAGTTGCATTGACTGATTAGGGGAAGGGGGACAAATATAGGAAAAGGGAGATGTTATATAACTGTCTATCTGTCTATCTATTTTAACTGTGAAGAGATTCATTTGTCTCCAAAGTTAAAATAGAATGGAACCCTACATTTGTAGACTTCAGGAATATCTAGACCAATGCTGCAAGTTAACCACCCCCTAGTCTCACCCAGGTTCGATTCCTGGCAAAATGCAATTTTCTTAGTTAATTTTGATTTATTTAATATGTTTGAATCGTAAGTTGTATTTTGTCACAGTTGAAAGAAATCAAATTGAAAATTTTGGATGCATCAGTTAAGCCTGCGTCACAAATCAAACGGACCCCAGCCGAATTTATAGATCGCCAGAGAGTCGCCGAATTTCAAATCCGCCAGGAGTCTAGCGTATTTTTCGCTCCCTGTCACATATTGGATGGGGCTCGGGCGAACCCTATGGACATCAGTGATCAGAAATCCGGCACCCATCAGTAAACAAAAGGAGTCGGGCGAAAATCGCTGAAATTGGGAGCAGGTTTCGGTGCCCTGAGAACGTCGGCCGACCCCTAAAAAGCGCGGCGGAGCCCGCAGTGATCGAGCATACACCGGCCGCATTCCTGGCGAAAATGCCCTTTTGAGCAGGCTCCGTTTTTGATTTGTGACGGCCCCTTTACAGATCTCAATTTTTCGAAAGTACTGAAAGTTATTCTTCTTAGTTATCTTACTTTTCTAAGTGGAATGGTCCGTTATTTATTTGTTTGCAGTTCTGAAGATATTTCCCATACAGAATTGAGTATATTTGACTGGTTTGAGAGGCTGAGATGCTGGGAAGCACTGCGGCCTGTTGTGTGTGTTGTTGCATGGCTCAAGTAGTGCATGAGTGTGTATGTACAGACATGGATGAAGGAGCATTTGAGTGCTGTTTATTCTAGAGTCTTTTCACTACTATCAGTTCCATGAAAGAGACGGAGTAAAAACAAACTTGACTCTAATGTGAAATCAGTTTATGTGAAATCTCTTGAATGATTTTATGTTAATAATGTAGTTTTTCTGCCATCGTAACGGTAGGATATTGGACATGCATGCGGTGCGGTCTAAGGCCTACCCGCACACTGCAGGATCCGAGTGGACAACAGCACTGAACTCAAGCAGGACGTGCACATTGAAGGCATGTAGTTAAAGCTCAGATCCTATAATCGGATCGGAATCAGATCGTGCAGTGTGCGCTGGAATTAAGATTCTGTTGGTCTACAAATGCAAACACTGTTAAGTAGTAATATGAACAAATGCAAATAAGCATTTTGAGAGAATATTGAGTACTGGGTAGGAAAATGTTGTTTTCATCACAGGATTTGTTTTGTGGGGTTAATCGTACAAGAGAGTCTACCAAAACTCTGGATTTCTTTCACCCTCTCAGTCTGAGTGTTGGGATGAAAGAGCCATTGAGTCACTACATACTGTACTGTATGTATGAGCCCAGCATGCTCAGACTCGGAGGGTTAATGCCGGAATACAAAGGTTGTATAGTGATGGCAGTTTGCCTGAGGTAGGAAGGTATGACAAGTAAAAAGAGTGAAAGATATGCATACGATACAGGTGGATTGATTGTGCATACATTACCTGTCAAGAAACATTAGCCAGAGTGAGCATGCATGCTCAGTAGCTGATACTGTACATTGTGTCAGTGAGGAGCGTGGAGCGTTGTGACGCAAGTGAGTGGAATCTTACTTGTGAGACGGCAGCTGTGAGGCTGTGAGCATGGCAGTTCGTGTTTACTCATTTAAAGATCTACTCGGGCCGTTACACCCTGAAATTGCAAATATTTTCAAATTTTACAATTAAATAGATCAGGATGTTTCTCAGATGTACATGGGACTGCATGCCGGTTGTACTGTGTTGCGCTCATTTTCAATTTAGAAGTATTTTTCATTGGCACTGTTGAATTTACAACCACCGGTACAAATAAAACAAAAACAAACCAATCAGAAAATAACACCAGAAACATACACAGGTATCAAAAGTGGGATTTATTGGATTCACTTTGCAAAAGTACAACATAAATTGTTGAACAATGCCTTTAAAAGGGAAGATCTGTAATAGTGAATACTAATTTTGAATCATCGTCGCACTTTAATCGTTAGGGCTTGCTTATATTTAGGGTGCAAAACCCAGCATGGGGTTTAAATGTCCCTGCAGTGTGGGTTACTGCGCCCTGTGTATCCAGAGTGCAACCTCCTTTTCTCCCTGTAAATACACTGCTCTACCTTGTTCTATAATGGAGAGAATTAGCCAGCTCCTGTTCATTTTTACCTCATCTATTAATTTGGCCTTTCTTTATTTGTTTCTGACTTGGTTTAATCATTGGGGTTCAAACATACCAGCTCCCTGGTTTAATCATGGACCTCGTACAATCGGTCCATGGTTTAATCCTGGACCTAGTACAATCGGTCCATGGTTTAATCATGGACCTAGTACAATCAGTCCATGGTTTAATCATGGACCTAGTACAATCGGTCCATGGTTTAATCATGGACCTAGTACAATCGGTCCATGGTTTAATCCTGGACCTAGTACAATCAGTCCATGGTTTAATCATGGACCTAGTACAATCAGTCCATGGTTTAATCATGGACCTAGTACAATCGGTCCCTGATTTAATCATGGACCTAGTACAATCGGTCCATGGTTTAATCATGGACCTAGTACAATCGGTCCATGGTTTAATCATGGACTAGTACAATCGGTCCCTGATTTAATCATGGACCTAGTACAATCGGTCCCTGGTTTAATCATGGACATAGTACAATCGGTCCCTGGTTTAATCATGGACCCAGTACAATCGGTCCATGGTTTAATCATGGACCTAGTACAATCAGTCCATGGGTTTAATCATGGACCTAGTACAATCAGTCCATGGTTTAATCATGGACCTAGTACAATCGGTCCATGGTTTAATCATGGACCTAGTGCAATCGGTCCATGGTTTAATAATGGACCTAGTACAATCGGTCCATGGTTTAATCATGGACCTAGTACAATCGGTCCATGGTTTAATCATGGACCTAGTACAATCAGTCCATGGTTTAATCATGGACCTAGTACAATCGGTCCATGGTTTAATCATGGACCTAGTACAATCAGTCCATGGTTTAATCATGGACCTAGTACAATTGGTCCATGGTTTAGTGGTACTGAGGCACAGAAGACATATGGACAATAAACAGACATCATATTTCAACCACACACTCACACATTCCAAACTATGCAACAGGATATCAGGCAAAGAAGTTAACTCCTTGCTTACAGAAACCCAGTAGGCTACATACAAAATTTAGATGGGGATTTCAAAATCTCGGAGGGTATGGGTTAAAGTGACTCCATGAACAGAATCTTCACCAACCTGATCCAGAGTAGTGGCTCCTTATTATTTGTGTTCATGGTGGAAATAATTGTCCCATTTATCCCTGCATGAATAATTTTGTGGCAAAATTGTGGGAGAATAATTTGTTCCTCATCTGAATTGGTCAGTATTCCGCTTTTATTAATAATAAGCCTTCCATCCCAGTTCATTTTAATCTGCCTGATAATCTTGATAATGCCAGGCTCTATTCAGTCTCTCTCTCAAGTTGAATATGATTATGAGTAGCTTGTGCATTTTTGTGTCTATATATTCAGATGGTATCATGCATAACTGATATTATCATGGATCCCTGTTTCTGTACGTTTTCCACATGTCCTAGCTGTGTGCAAAAAGCAATTCATTTTTGTATATTGTTTTAACTAGTGGATAACTAGTAAATAAGTGATTTAAACATGCCCTAAAGAGAGAAACACAAGACAGAAGTTCAGCATACATATTGATCCAAATTTCTGATATCCAAGTAGATGAGAAGCAGATTTCCATTAAGATCTCCTCACCTGTCAGAGAATCTGTTTACTTGGTAAAAGGTCTAAGAAGCCTAGACTCTGGAGGGAAAATCCCAATTTAATCCCATTATTGACTAGAAAAAAGAACAACTTGTAAGTAAAAAAACCTAAAAATAAGAAAAAATGTTTTCATTTATTTTATTGTATGTATTATTTATTTATTATAACTATTTTGTTGGGGGAGGGGGAGGGGTTACTTTGTTGTATTAATAAACACGGTTAATCAAACATTACTTGAAGTGTTCTTGAGTGTGGAGTCTTTTTGCATTTAGAAGTCAAAAGCAATTCAGGTGCCCTAATCAATTTCATCATAATCTCTTTTGTGATTACAAAACGGGTAATTAGAACTCAAAATTAAAACAAATATAATGTTTGTAGATTCCCCTCCTGCATAATGAGAGTCATAAATGTGTGGTTTATCACTTTAGTTTATGCAAAAACCTGGTGTAGAAATTGATGTGATGTTTACGTGTGCATGTCGTTAATTGTGATGAAGCATTGCCTTCTACTGAGCTGTGTGTGTGTAGTGTAGGGCGAGTATCGGGTGAACATGAACATAAGAATGGGATGAGAGGGATGTAGGTTGGTGGGATTGGGGGAGCGGAGGATAGTAGCCTTCCATCAAGGCTAATCCACTTTCCCTCACAACCATGGATCTGTACTTCATTCAATGAAAACAAGACTTCATGTTTTATTATGTCATTCTGTCTTTTGAAATGACACAGGTCTGGCAAAATTATCCGACAAAGTTTCTGCCGTGATATTACAAAACAACTATAACATAGACGTAACTTGGACAGTTGAGCATATAATTGGATATAATGTAAATGAAATAGTGACTACTTTGGGTCAGTAATGAAAAGGCAGTAGATGTGATGCATGCGCTACATTGAGAGAATTACTGTACATAGAGCCACAAGTTCAGTGACATGAAAAACTCTAATTTTAGCATACAGAGACATTGCAATGTTTTAATTCCTCATTGAAATTAATTAAAAGGATATTATTTTGGAAGAGTGTGAAAGTGTTGCAGCCTTGTAGCCAGGCTATGGAGGTAGCGTGATGTAGGTTGTGAGCACTTGCTCCCTTTACATGTGAGTGAAGGGCTCCGGGGAGACGAATTGGTGTTTGAATAATTCACTGACGTCAGTCAGCTCAGGACTGTAGATTTCAGGTTCAATGCATCTCCCATGCTTCATCTTACTCAAACCCTCTTCACTCTTCCTTCACATGTAAGTGCCTCAAAAACATGCCAATTTTCACCAACATCATTATCATTTTTCTCAACAAATATTCAATCATTTTCATTATGATATCACAGGCTACCCTTTTTGTCCCCCTTTGATTTGTAAGGAAAGTAATGTTTTCTACCTATAGATGGCACAAATAATCACATTGTTTTGTTTTGATTACAAACAAAACTATCTCCAATTGTGTATAAGTCAATGTTTAGGTGCCACCACTTCAGGGTAGGACATACATGTATACGGGGGCTGAGGGCAATTTTGCCCCCAAATTTTCAAAATAGCCCCCTGAAATCAGTAGGTAGCCCCTAAAATTACCATCTAGGATATTATGTGAAAAATTTCTGGATATCCATCAGATTGGAAAAGTAGCCCCCTAATTAATTCCTGCATTGCACCACTTACTATGATAAGGATCTAAGTTACATGTTTGTTAGATATTTTGTAGTGTATGTAGAATAACTTCTTTTGTCACAAATGGAGCATGCAATGCAAAGACATACAGGGTGAACTTGTACAAGGATTCCATGGTGAATACATACAATACAGAAAGCACTAGATGTGTACATGCAATGTGAATGGCTCTGTATGATACGTAGTACTTACATACATTATTGAAGAGAAAGTTAAACCGTTTTAATGAGAAATGGGAGAGATACATAGAGAAGCCATACATAGCTGATTCATGGTCTTATACTAGTTACTAAATATTGATAATAATTACACATGTCTATAGTGCCATATATATACATTGTCATTGAGAAGGAAAGAGAAACAAGAGTCTGAGAGTGAGATGAGAGACAGAGCCACTCCAATACTTGTATTGCCGTATTTGCCCACTTGGGCAAGTCAACTTTGGCATTGAGTTATTGGTGCACCAATGATCAACATTCATACAATGTAGCCTCAGACCAGTGGGCCAGTATTTACATATATTTCAAATAATTAGATTAGTTTGAGTTTGCTTATTTGCTTCTACTGTTCTTTTGATTAGGATAGTGTCTTTATAGTCATGGTAAAAACTAAAAACATCCTTTTTCTTTCAAGTTTCTGTTTTCTAGTAATGGCCTCGGTTTAGTTTCTCTAACATGGATTTCACAATGTTTGTAATCATTTGGCCATGTTTATCAAACAGTTTAAGCTTAACAAAGAAACAAATTGCTTTTTAAAGATATATTTCAATTGATCAGTCTTCCTGGATGTTGTCATGAGTGTGTTCCAACACTTACTCAAATACAATGCAGTCATGCATGTGTGAATGAACAAAAAGACAAAGGAATCTGTGGTCCCTATTCAGTATGTATATTATTTACATGTAGTTAATGGACCATATGATGTACTTGGATCTGGTGGTTATATTTACTCAAACAAACCATTGAAATCCCCCACCTGCTAGTAACCAGAAGAACAAAACTTGTTCAAGATCCTACTGTTTTCAGGTGAAAAGGGACCCCTTGCGGGAGGCCGCCTTCCCACCCATTCCATAAAGGTGCATTGTCTCTGAGGCCCCTGGGGGGTGAAGCACCCTAATAGGTTGAGGGTTACTGGTCCATGTAGCTCTCATTCTACAAATATGCCCCCATGGTGCGGTTACTAGCCAGCTAGCGCAGGGAAACAAGCGTGTTTACCCGCCCCAGCTAGCATGGGATCCGGCTAAATATAATTATGTTTCTATTTATAGAGGAGATGCTATTGAACTTGCTGGCCAGACTCCACAGAGATTGGCCAAAGGTGGGCAGCAGTTATGACTTATTCCTCGAATCAAACACAAAAATGATTGTTTCGTTCATTTATTCATCGTTCGTTTCCTTCCCATCTTTGTCCGCTCTCCCAACCATCATGCTGAGATACCGTCTGATCATTTCTGACGTTTTCATCATCTTCTTGGGATCCATTTTGATGAACCAATATAGCACAAAGGAAGAAACATGTGAAATGAATGCAGCCTTTTCCTGCTCTATAATAACTTGTCTTGATAACTGTGTCATAATAAAGGTTTGCTTGTATCATGCTAACAGTACTAGGAAGACTCTAAGGCCATTGACCCAAACAAGTCATATTCTAGTGCGGTGACCCATAATTCTGCAAATTCATATTTCGTCATTATTATTAGTGGAGAGAAAATGAAACCCAAAACAAAAACGCAATTATTCCCTTCCAGTTCCATGCACATTTTACATGTAAGTAAATTATGTCTTGAATAATCAAAATCAAGATACATTCCTTAGTCCTTATGAGGAATGTAAGTCCTTATCTCATGTTGTACATAAGAAACTCATCAATTATTATCACCACCTTGAGTTTGTGACCTAATAAATCCACACTGGAAATGTTAGCGTACAAAGTATGCTAATTTTTAGACGTATGCTGTGTATATATTTATTCTAAAAACAATAAACTTCCTTTCTTCACATACAAATTGTGTCCTGTATGCAATGTAAACATACTACTCATTTTAGACATGGGAGTTGTTTTTTATTGTGTTTGTGCATGTAGTACAAGTATGCAATACTTTTCTTGGAATGAGTTGCACTTTAAACTTGACCCAGAGCTCTGCACTTGCATTGTAAATTTTCTAGTGGCCATTTGAAATTATGAATTTTCCAAATTTGTATCCCCTAAATACAATGGAAACACAGATATTTATTTTCAATAACTTCAACATACTAAAAATTAACTAACCCGTTCAGGACTGGTCCCGAAAATATTCAGGCTTTGGTCTATGGAGAATACATGTTGTAGCAAAATCAGTCCGTCCTGAACGGGTTAAGACGATTTTATTGCATGTTAACTCATTAATGACTTTAAAAAGATTCACAAAGTTCAAAAAGAGATTAACCCATAAGAAAACAAAATTTCACACAGTTTGTTGAAATTGTAGTTGCCCTGTTCGGCTATTCATAAATGAAATGGCATCAATTTTTACTGGCCCCAGGCCACTGAGTAAATGCTAGTGTCGAACCCTGCTTAATTAACACATGGACCATGGGAGCCTGATATACTTGAATTACTAGGTGTATGTAATAACTAATTTTGGAAAATACTTCTCTTTCTAAGATGGAGGGGGTTACCTGGGCAGTGATTCCCCTATGGCTTCCCTTCCTCTAGTCTGTACTAATGATCACATGGGGGCTGGGCTGTGCCTTGATACATGTACTGGGTCTTCACTGATTCATCTCACTACATCCTGCTTTTGTTCAGCTTCAAGGCTACAGCACCAAGGCTATACTATGTGTTATGGAATGCTTGGCTTCCACAGTGTACAGCATAAACAGTAATGGACCCACTTTAATTATAACCTTTATTATCTTTATTAGAAAACAAAAAAGAAAAAAGTACATCAAGCTTTAGAAATAATAATTATAATTGTAATAATAATTATGATGATGACGACGACGATGCTAATGATAATTGTAAAAATGGGAATCAAATATTCTTCATTTAGAGGGAATCTGTATAAGATTATAGATAGCCTTATATAAGTATGAAATATAATTACTCTGGAAGTAATTATAATGATGATATAACTGGATGTTTGGCCATTTGTATTAAGTTGATTTAACTGCATTCATGAATTCAATTTCTGTGAAGAAAAAGTGGGAAAATTGTTATCAGAACAGAACAGTACTAATTTAGATTTTCAAATAATTTTCAATAAAATTTTAACATGTTTTTGTTACCATACATATTGCAAGTATTGTAATGCCCTCCGCACACAGAGCCGACTCGACCCGATCTGACTGGTTTTCAGTCAGGCTAGAGCCGGTTTCGCTCAGTCTTGGCCGATTCAACGTATACTGAGCTGAACTGACTGAAAACCAGTCGGATAGGGCTTAAAGGGTACCACCACCCAAAAATAATATTCTTATTAAAGAAGGGTAACATCTTTAGTATTCCATTCCATCAACAAGTTCACACAAATATGTTTCCAGAAAAAAGAAAAAAAATTGGAAAACGCATCACCATTCTAAAGCATGCGTTCATGCGGTCTGAATTGCGAATACTAATGTGTGCAGAGCGAACGAATCGCCCGGGAATCTATTGTCTACAAACGTACGCATGAATAGCATTGGCGCACTCGCAAATGGTTGGGCTGTATGGAACCAAATAGTAGTGGTTCCATAAGTGGTGGAAATTAATTGCTTTGTTTATGAATTACACAACCCTTTGCAAAATGTTGGGTATCTATTTAATATCACAAAACGGTACCAAAACATATAATAATGTGTTGTTCTTTGCCTGGTGGTCCCCTTTAAGTTGGTTTCCAATATTTGTGAGTTTGTGCAGTGGCCTCCTGAACACGAGATTACCTCAACCACGCGCCTCACATGATATCTCAGCGCAACTGTCGAGCAAAGAGTGTAACGCTGCTGAAATTGTTAATCAGTAGCATTTATTGATTTGTGAATATTTTGTTGTATGTTTCCTAGTCACAAATTTGACTTCCGCTGTTGGGTAGCATTGTGATGTAAAGGGAGGGGGGGGGTTTGTGCTATATCTACACGTATGTAGTGTAGGTAGCATGCTGAATCACTGCTTGGCACTGGCATACAGCGTGACGCAGCTAATTAACCAGTTAGTAGCACCATGGTAGCACGTACAGTGTAGTACAAGCTCCCAGGAAGTTCCATTACCCCTGGCCTGAAAGCGCCCTCGCAGCTGGCCAATGTAAAGAAAAATGTTGTTTGATGCTAAGGTCCCAAACTGACCATTCAAAGTGCATTAATAACTTTATGTGGACATGATAGTTCTGTACAGTCAACTTGCAGTTATAACTGAATGTGGACATGTATAGTTCTGTACAGTAAACTTGCAGTTAACATCTCATGGGAGTGCAACATATATCAGAAGTGTATTCAATTGCATTGAGGCATTTAAAAATGTATTTTTAAAAATGTATTACTTTATTAATTATTTATTTATTTATTTATTTATTGATTGATTGATTGATTGATTTAATTTTTTTTTTTTTTTTTTGGGGGGGGGGGGGGGGGGGGGTAGTAAAATGTAAATTATCTTGCATTTGATTTACAAACTGAGTTTGCTTCCAGTATTTTGACTTGGAGACATTCGTATGTGACCTTTAATGGCTTCCAAGTGTATTTGGGCTTTGATTGAAATGGAAGGTTATGCTTCAGATTAAAATAGTTTTAACTTGTAATATAACAAAAATATCAAATTTGATTTTGATTAAGGGTTTAAATTCTATTTTTGAAATACATTGTGTGTCATGTCAACAAATATATGATCCCACATCCCCCCTCCCCCCCCCCCCCAAAAAAAGAAGAAAACATACACAGACACATACTGCACACTAAATGTTGAAATCAATCTATTTTGAGAATTTCACCCCATTGCCTACAAGTTGGTGAAATATGTAGTGTACCATTAGTTGATGCAAAGTTCTGTTAAGCAAGGGGTTAATGCAAAGGCCTTCAACTTCTCACCTGGCAGGACCTTGGATGCAGTTCTAAGCAAAATGAACAGTTCATGAATCCTTGCAGCTTCCTTTCAGTGGAAAGAGGGATTAGTGGGAGTGACATCACTCTGTCACATCTCCCTGTCGCATCATCCTGTCACAGAGCCCTGTCACTGCAGAGGAAGTGTCATTCTGCCTACTTACAGGAACAAAGATAGGCCTGCAGAGGAAACAGTTTTTCTCTAGTAAATATTGCACCATGCAAAAGGTCCTAGATGATTCATAATCACATGTATACAAGTACAAACTTAATTGCCAAGAAGCCCAAAACACCACAAGCACCTGCTATTTTATCCTAGGCCCTTCAGAAACTTTCAGATTCTTCCCCTTCCCCTTCTTTAATTACACGGAACATTTAGCACATTTGAACAGGAGATGATACGCTGAATCAGAATGCAAAGGAGAAAGCCCTTTTCTCAAGTTAGAAATTGCTGTTTACATGGTGACCAAGGTCCCAAACTTTGCAAAGGATGTGCAGGCATTGCCAGACAGACTGGTCAGCCAGTTTGTGAAGTTTTATTGTAGCCCTTCCAGAAATGGTGGGATTCTCTTCCATTTTCCCATTTTTTAAAATGATTTTTAATGAAACAGAATTTAGAAAAACAGGACAAATTTGCCAAGGAGGTAGCCCTTTTCCCAAGTGTAATCGTCCTACCTTTTTTTTTGTATGCATACTGTACGTAAATGGATAATGATGCACTTAAAGTAGTACTTGCAGGAACTTTCACCTGCTTATTCTTCATGTTGTTTCGTTGTCCGATGAAAAGGGTAGTAAGAAGACAAAAATAGAGAACACATCTATAGGCCCAAGGAGGAAACTCTTTTCAGGAGTACAAATCTCAAGCTGGAAAGGTTCTTGAGCTTTTCTCCTAATGTATGATTCATAGTCATTTGCCTGTGTGCAAGACTGCTCAAGTTTGATCCTAGTCATTGCACAAACCATTTCCTCTTTAATTAAGGTGAACGGTTTAGAACAGATCATATCAATGTCTTGTCGAATGGTTACAGTATAAATTATTCAAAAGAGAATTTCTTTCTTCATATATTTTGATTTGGTCACACTAAGATTTCAAGGTTTTTAACTAAAACGTAAGCTCTTATTTGACATATTGTGTCACATATTTTTGCACCACCTATTTAAAATTATACTTTCTAAATAATGTGTGTAACAATCTAATAGGAAACTGTGAATTTATGTTTCCAATGAAGTACTTGATTTATGGAATCTATATACATTTGGAATCTATTCATTGCATGTATCCATATTACTTGTACCTCGTTGTGCATCTACATGAAGACAATGTCAGTATTTTTTAATTTTTGTGAGTATTAAGTGTACAATAATGTAATTAAGAATATAATGTAATTTGTAATCTCTCTTTTTGTGTAGATCTTTAACAAGAAGGAGAGAAGGGATGTGACAGTCTCTGTTAATGTTATTTATACATTTCTCGATAACTACATACATACTTAGATGTGCTACATGAGGATATAATATGTATTTTTGCATGTTAGTGTAAAATAGTTTAATTTAGTATATTATGTAATGTTTTGTTTCATTGTATCATTTGTGTAGATTTTGAACAAGAAGGAGAACAAGGGGTGTGACAGTCCGGAGCCAGGAGACTCAGAGCCCTACATCCTGACTCCACGCACAGAGGCCAAGTACCAGAAGATTAATGAGGAGTTTGATAGGATGATGAACGGGGGAGGAGGGCCGCAGCAGATGAACAGGGTAGGTTATGTTACCATGGCAACATGTGTCAGTATTCACAGGTCAATGAGGAGTTTGATAGGATGATGAACGGGGGAGGAGGGCCGCAGCAGATGAACAGGGTAGGTTATGTTACCATGGCAATATGTGTCAGTATTCACAGGACAATGAGGAGTTTGATAGGATGATGAACGGGGGAGGAGGGCCGCAGCAGATGAACAGGGAAGATTGGGTTACCATAGCAACAGATGTCTCAATTCACAGGTCACATTACATAAAGTTGATGTTTGCCTGACGATGTAATAATCATCACACATTCCAATAATTTTACACACCATAACAATTTACTGCAATATTAAAATTTTGAAATATGTTTTTAGAATGCTGAAAAAATACACTTTTTTAGAATTTCATTTTTTGTTAATGTTTGTTTTGACTTGCCTTCAATATTGTTCTTTAAAGTATAATATGTGTAAAAGTTCAACATCGCAGATGTGGCAATGTTTACCCATCATCTCTGAGAGGGTCCTTTAAAGAATGCAGCATAAAATTGCCCATTAAATTACACCTTCTGTCATAAATTACAAATAAGAATGCACAAGACGTTTACTCTTCTTTCCTTTTAATCCATTCAGGTCTAGTCCCTAAAGTATACAAGGTGTTGTATATAGTATGTAGAATGTGTACAACACCAAAATCCAAGTGGTAGATCTTGATTGGGTTAAAATGCCACACAACATGCCCTGGCACGTTTCCCTTGCCTTCATAAATGACAATCGCTCTTGTAAACAACATAATTTTCTTCCTGCGTTACACATTAATGTGAGATTCAAAGTGCAGTGTTCTAAACAACGTTGCCATGTCACATGTGTGTCAAATTTACCCTTAAAGCTTTTATCTGATTCCCTGTGGTGGCAGAATTGCGGAAGTTTCGGGAAAATATAATAATCACTTGCATGTGTTTTGGATGACAGATGATGAAGATGTCAATGAGAAATTGTGATTATTACTATTTGACTCCATTAAGAGATATGTTCCTTTGGTGCTTGACATGACTGTGTGACTGATGAGCGGATTGGCAGGAGATGATGAATGTTGAAGTCCCCTGCACTTTGACTACTCATTATCACAATAGCTTGCAGTGGAAATGTGTCTTGTGTCATCATCTTCATGATGCTTAATTTTAGAATTTCTCTTAGATGTTACATTAGGGAACCATGGAAATAAATAAATACAATTGACACAAATCGAAGCGCAATCTCCAGCAATTTCCTCTTACATTTGTAAATTGTACTGTTGTGGCAAGAAACTTGTCTCATTTGATTAAGTTTATTGAGACCTCCATTGAAGAGCTCCCTTTTCTGAGTTTGGATGTCATGGACAAGTAATACAAACATACCCACACTCTTTTACAGAATCCCTGAAAGATAAAGATATACATGTAGATTTTTAAAACTAATGGTATATTTTTAATTATGCAAATCATCTTACATTTATTCATCTCTGTGTACCAATTTATTTCAAATGATTGAACGATGAACAGTTTTTAATTAATTTTTTTTCAACACCTATTATCAGAGTTGCAGACTAACAATCCTTTTCTCAGGGTATAATCTTTTTGTCACACCCTGGAACAATGATGAAGAGTGTGATAGTGACCAACTAACCTATGCTATTGTCTTCACAGGTACTCCCCCTGCATGATGGTTTCATTTACGTACATTAATTTAACAAACTTGAACACTCTCTTTGTATTTGCAGCATCAGATTCCCCCTGAGTACCCAGCTTCCATGCCAGTGTCCGTCCCACAGACCTCCACTAGCCTTGGGGCATACAACGGGGGTCAGCATCATCATCACCCCCATGGCCAGCCCAGCCCCAACAGCAACCACAGCCAGCAGCAACATCAGGTAACATAACTTCCTCTCCCACTTCCTCCCTCCCATCCTCCTCATCCTCCTCCTCCTCCCCCTCCTCCCCCTCCTCCTCCCCCTCCTCCTCCCCCTCCTCCTCCCCCTCCTCCTCCCCCTCCTCCTCCCCCTCCTCCTCCCCCTCCTCCTCCCCCTCCCCCATACAACGGGGGTCAGCATCATCCTCATCATCCCCATGGCCAGCCCAGCCCCAACAGCAACCACAGCCAGCAGCAACATCAGGTAACATAACTTCCTCTCCCATCTTCATCTTCATCTTCCTCTTCATCCTCCTCATCCTCATCCTAATCCTAATCATTTTCTCTATCACTAGACATCTTCATCTTTCTCTTCTGTTCCTCTTTGCACATCCTCCTCCTCTTCCTCCCTCCATCCTTCCTCCCTCCCTCCTTCCACCACCACCTCATTTTTGTCTTCACTTCCATTGCCCTTTTCATCTTCCTCCTCCCACCCCCTGTTCTTCACTCCCTGTCCATCACCCCTGTTCATTCTCTGTTTCCTGTCTTCCGTTACTGCTCTTGAGGTCAATGAATACAACTCTGCAAGATATATAGCAAGAAATAATTGTTTTGAGCAGTATAAAATATAGATAGATATCATGTCCAAGCAACCTGAATGTTTATTATTATCCTTATCCACAGCAGCAACACACTACCAGCTCCAGTCTGATGCAGCCTCCCATCCATGCACCACGTAACAGCCTCAGCCCCCAGCCACACCACATGCTGAGTAGGGCTAGTCTCAGTCCTGGTCCTGGGCCTATGCGCAACAGTCTCAGTCCGCAGCCACAGCTCACACGGAGTACCCTCAGCCCACAGCCCCCTAGACCAGCCAGTACCGGTAAGAGTCAATCTGTGTGGTCATATGCGTAAGGTTAGGGTAGATCCTGTGATCCCTGGTCCTATGTGTAATGGTATCAGAGTGACTTATTCAGATTTGTGCTGTAACAGTGTCATTTACTCTGTAAGACGGTAATAATAATCCATGACAAGTAGATTAAGAAAATAAAGGAAATGAGCCTGAGAGTTAGACTACATTGGAATCGTTTTATGCCTCCACAAGTGAAGTGGCTGGAGGCACTACATGTATGTATGTTTTCTTATTTCTTAGGTCATGTGAATCCTGAGCATCATAAACTTTCCCATTTCACCAGCTGGATATCCTTGTGGTACAAGAAATGTTCTACTGAACTTGATGATGCCTGCAAAATGGATGATAATTACTGACCATGTTAGTTGAATGTTTCATGAATTCTATTTGATATTGCTTTATCATCTGACAAGGCTTTTGAGATTTGTATCAATGATTACAGTACACATCAAACCTTTCCTCTCCCTCGTTAACTGCTCAGAGATCTGTTAAAAATAGAACAAGCACGCTGCCGTTGTTTGTTTTCCAGGTCCTACGAGCTCATCCCCCCCCCCCCCCCCTTTCTTAGTTACTCTCAAATTATTAAAGAATCCATACAGTGCACATGCAACTTTTATTACCCTCTCTCTTTCATGATCCTCAGAGATGTTATAAATAGAACAACCAGCACCCAACCCCCCCCCCCCCTTTTCTTGACTTGTTTCTCATCGGTGTGCTCAGTTTTTGTCATATTTTTGCAAGTTTCCGGTTTGGCTATAAATAGCGGCCAGCCCTCCTCCCCCATCCTTCCTGCTGTCAGGGTGAACCGAGACTGCAGCAGTAGACTGCTGATTGGTCTGCACCCATAGAGGCTTAAGATTATGAGAATACATTGTGAGTAAAACAAAAACGAAACCGGACTTTGATAGCTTATAAATCTACAATTCTAAACATATATAATGTTGATATTGGTATCGTGTTAAAGCTTGGGAAATTGCCTTGAAAATTATATATCATACATTTTGATCCCTTTACCCTTCACCGAACACAACCTTATTATCCAGTCATGCAAAACCTACCCGTGTCCAAGTTTGCGTTGTCTTGGTTCATCATGAATGGATGCATCTCTTGGAAGGGGATCCCCCCTAAATATAGGGGCTTGGGATTATGTTTACAGATTAGGATTAGGATTAATGCTAGGGGCTTATGATTATGATTATAGATAAGGATTAGGTTTAGGGGCTTGATATTAGGTTATGGTTAGGTTTTGGGTTGAGGTCCAAGTTTGAAGTTGGGGAAATATAAGTTTCAGGCATCATGTTGTAGACCAAATGAGACATAGACCAAATTGGTGTAGACGAAGAAAACAAAGCGCAGCAGCAAACGGATCACTTCTCACCCTTATAGGATAGCAGCCTGCCACCTCACACAAAAACAAAGCAAGAATATACTCATCTAGGTTTTGTTTTGTTTGGGAAGCGTGGACATTGTCTTCTTGGATTCTTTATATGAGTTTGCATTTCCACTACATTTCTTTGAATTCCTTCTTTCAGACTGTAGGTCTTTTTATTATCTTAAGAATGATTTACTAATATCTAGAAGAATTTGCCGTGAAATGTGATACTTGTAATGATTTCAATATCACCTCTATATTGACCTATTGATAGAATTGATAATAAGAATTTCTTTGTTTCAAATATAAAGCACAAACAAACAATAGATTGATGTGTTTGGTACAAAAGCACCACATGCAGGCTTCCATCAAGAATACATTTTGTATCTACAACAAAATTTCTTGAGATAGGGGTTTAGATGACAAGGGATAAACTTTAATACTTCTTTATTAACATGGGGTAAGAGAAGGATTTATTGTGCTTTTATTTAGGGCGGCATGTTGATAAGGCAATTTATATGTTAAACCTTTGACTACGGGAACCGGGTGGGTTGTGTACAAAGTCTATGGAGATTTAAGAACCCTCGAAGGTAACGGGTTAACGGAGCATCAAGTTTGTATGTTGATGTAAATCAATGGTTGTTCAGAGTTATTTAGTAATTCTTTGTGACAATGTGTCATGAGAAATACTCTTTACAGTTTACATTTTGATTTTGCTGCCTTTTATAGTTTTCTCTGTTTGTTTGTTTCTAAAGATACATAGATATTTTTTTATTCTACATACTCTTTAAAATGATCAATAAACATAATTTTCCTTAGCCCTAAATGTTTATCTCACATATATATTTGATTAAAAACCAGATTAGCTCCTGCTCTGTTTACTCACTGCAACTGCCACTGCATGATCTCTTTGCCTTGCACTCTTTGCTCTCTCTCCCTTGACATGCATGGCTGAGCAGAAGGTCACATGACCACCACGCAGCAGCAACCCGCAGACAAGGACCGTTCCCCCAAGGGGTCCCAGTCCCAGTCCCAGTCCCAGTCCCAGTCTCAGTCCCAGTCGGAGAAGGACACAGGTAACAGAACTGGCTTTAGAGAGTTGACTACTTAACACCTTCTTGCACTAACTGGCTAGACTTGACCACTTAGTATTAACTCCATCTTGTACTAACTGGCTATACTCGACCACTTAGTATTAACTCCATCTTGTACTAACTAGCTATACTTGACCACTTAGTATTAACTCCATCTTGTACTAACTAGCTATACTCGACCACTTAGTATTAACTCCATCTTGTACTAACTAGCTATACTTGACCACTTAGTATTAACTCCATCTTGTACTAACTAGCTATACTCGACCACTTAGTATTAACTCCATCTTGTACTAACTAGCTATACTTGACCACTTAGTATTAACTCCATCTTGTACTAACTAGCTATACTCGACCACTTACATGTAGTATTAACTCCATCTTGTACTAACTGGCTAGACTCGACCACTTAGTTACTCCATTCTTGTACTAACTAGCTACCACTTGACCACTTAGTTTTAACTCCATCTTTTTACTAACTAGCTATACTTGACCACTTAAAATCTAACTAACTAACTAACTGTGTAGACTTGACCACCTCGTCACTCTTGCTAGCGAGCGACTAACTCTTATTTACCTGGATGGTATAGACTCTTATTTTCTTGCTAATAACTCAACTTTGGCTTTTAACCCATGGATGTATTGGACATTGCTCAGTTTGAGTTATGTAACTACCATATAAAGAGTTGTTTTACTACATAAATTACCCAAGCACCTTTGCCTTGCACAACTCAACCGCACAGTGATATTTAATAAATAACAGAGTAGGTATGTAGCTTGTACTGTACTGTTGTTTGATGCTAAATTGTGTTGTATGTTTAACCAATTAAAGACTGGTGGCAAACATATGCAAGCTTGGATGTTTGGAAAATGCATGTTTTCAAGAAATCAGTCTTGAATGGGATATCATAATATACTTCACTAGTATTAACCAGCCTCATAATGATCCATCTTTGCACACATGTGTAGTGGTTATTGGTTTCTTACACATTTTGTACCTCTTGCAACTTAACGATTGTATACAGTATGATACTAGTGCAGTAGTATTCACTAATAATGTGGTTAACATACATCAAATAAAAACAATGTTTGCTAAATTGACATCAAATTAAAAGTATGCATAATTCTTAGTAGAGGACATATAATAACACATATTTGTCAAATGAAATATTAAGAGCTATTTATTTGAGACAATGCTGGCATATTTGATGGTTGGCAGTCGGAAGCATCATTAAGTTGAATAATGTGAGGGACTATAACTTTTAAATGGTAAAGTACATGTATGTACACAGTGCTGTTAAGTTTGGAGGGACTCTTGACTGTGACTGTTTGACAAGTAGAGGTTGTACGTGTATTGAGTGACTAGTCAATAGATCCATTGACCAGGCAGGAGGCTTGGTTATTAATCAATGCCATGTATCACATAACTGGTTGTGACGTCCAGATGCAGATGCTACCAGCAAGCGACCTTGTCAGGAGTGACCCGAATCGGACGCTATATGCATGCTGGGAAAGTCATTACCCTCGCCATTTTGACCCAGAAACCTTTGATTGGTTCCATAACAACAACAGTGTACATGTACAGTCCAACCTGTCCTAGTGGTCACCTGTCTATAGCAGCCAACTTGCCTATAGCAGCCAACATGCCTATAGCAGCCAACCTGCCTATAGCAGCCATCAAAATTGATCCCCTGCAGAGAAAAACAAGGCATTAGAAACTGTCTATAGAGGTCACCTGTCTACAGCAGTCACTGTTGTTGTTTCCCTTGAGTGGTCACTTTACACATGTTTGACTGTATTTAAACTTGCATAGATCATGGATTTTCCATACAAGCTTCATCCTACATGTATAAACATGTCATGGATGTTCTCTGGCTCTCTTCAATACTGACCCTAATTACAAAAAACAACAAAACAATAACAACATTATATACATGTAGTCATGGACCACTGACCCTGACTTGTGTCCTGGATTCTGATTGGCTGAACGGACATTTCAACAGCACCAAGAAGCAATATAATAACATTGGCAAAGCACACAAACATGCATTTCACTTTATTATTGTTGTTTTTGTCTTATGTGTATTATTCAGTGAATTGATATATTATTAAACCTTGCTATTTTAATTCAGAAACCTATCATTGCATCTCTATGGGTGTTTTTTTGACCATTCATCATTATGAAGTGAATAATAATAACAACCCCACCAATAATTATGTATCTGTACATGTGTATTCTTTTGCCTTTATGTAAATTGACTTCACAGTGAACGCTACTAGTTTACGTCTACAACAGTAGACTCTGCAGTATACATGATTTGTCTGTCCTTGTTTCAGATGTTTTATGTCTTCACACACGTTTCTAACATTTTATTTGCTAATTGTCATGTCAAACAATAATACCATAACATCACATAGTATGCTGATCTGTATGACTTAAATGTACATACCGTAGTTGCTTGTATAACTATATGTATGACTTCCTTCAAAATAATTATTTTCTTGCTAATATTTATAGCTAATTGTAGAAGGTAAAATAACCTAACAACATTTGTCTGTATTGCCATTTTAACATCCCAGTTAAAATAAGTGTTTACTTTTTCACATACTTATTATTTAGGTAGAGAGAACTGTTTTTAAAGATTACAAATATTGCATTTGGTATTTGCTCAAATCACTGCCTGTGTTAAATTTTGACTATGTATTTATTAAATTTCTATTTATATTGCATCAAATAAATTTTCTCTGCAAAGTAGAGGGAAGAAGAACCTTTTCCCTAGAGGAAGGAGTTATGATGGATATAATAAAGAAGGAAGTATTTCAATAAACTTGAAGTATCAGTTACATTTTAGTTAAAATGGACACCCAAATTATAGCAACATTGTACATGTGTCGTAGAAGGATGACTGTACGTATACATGCGAGGACTTGTTTTACTTTCTGAGTCAAAATCAGCTTCTCATGAGCCCTGTAGGTTAGTCCTGAAGAATGCCGTCAGTCAAACTGCATGTAGGATTTGTCCATCATCTTCCTTGTTTGTTTCGTCACTGCTCTCAATCCTTAATTACTTCCTATCTTGCGGTTGACCGCTTGTCCACTTCTCCAGTAAGCCAGTTGTTCCCGTGACGATCATGCACCCTAACCTTCCTCTCCCCTTTCCTTTCCTACAAGCTCCCCTTCATGTCGGCCATTCCAATACAGGAAATGCATACTTTAATGTGTTGTCGTCAGACATACACCCTATGTCTGCTAGTTGTGATCTTGTTACTAAACCTCTTCTCCCTCTTCCACTCTTTCCTTACTTTACTCTTTTCTTTATCTGGGCATCTTACCCTTTTCTTATTTACAATTTTTCAAAGAACATATTCTATTAAATATGATTTATGTGTAATTTTAAATGTAAATTGTCAAGGAATGAATGTGCTCCTTATATTTCATTTCATTTCATTTATATTTTACAAGAATAATATGTAATCAATCATTCACATACAAATTCTTAAGTAATATACTTAATAAATCTCTCACCCCTTAGCTCCCCCTCCCCTCCCAAGCCCCCTAGTTTCACACAGGAAATGCATACATTATAGGTTTATGTATTGACTTCAAACAAGAATCCTGTGTCATACCAGTGTGAGCATGCTTTACCTCTCCAAATGGCCCCCTATTTGCCAACATTTCAGTTTGGAATCCCCAAATCAGTTGTGCTCATGATGATCATGAGCCATTATATTTCTTCTTCCCTTTCATTCCTCCACTATCTGTTCAATTCTCACACAGGAAACGTACTTGATTGTGCCAACTGGAATCCTTAACACACTGTATCATGCCATCATGATGATGCACCACAACCCATCCATCTACCCCCTTCTTACCCTCTGTTCGCTCTATATCAAATAATAATGAAATAATTCATGCTTCTAATGTCATACTCATTTTTTTTTGTTCATTTCTCCCCTCATGAGAATTTTTCCTCCCTCATTATTTTCCTCACACAGAAACTCATACACTAATCTGCAGACTGTCAACATTAATCCTTTCTAAACTAGTTCCTGTCTCTGTCATGCCTGTGATTTGGCAATTATAAAACTCATATTTCACTTGTAATGAGCATTGAAACTAGTCTTAATCAGTATAATTATTACCAATCAACCAATGAAAAGGATCAAAGGTTTAATCATTAATGTATATTTCTATTTTGTCTCCAACCTCTTTGTTACTGCCTGTACAGGAAACACATACTTCAATGTGCCGTCTTCACACATGAACCCCATATCCCCTGGGGGTGGGGGTAACAACAACCATCTCCCTCTCAAAGCTATGGCCAAGCAGCAGACACAGAGACCCAGTCTTAAGGTGGTCATACCTAGCTCTAGGGGGAACCTTCCCAATGTAAGTACACAACAGATCTATGTGTTGCTGGATCGGCAAACCAGGCTCTTGACGGTTATTCATGTTTTGCAGAAATTGGCTTTTTATGTGAAAATTTTGTACTTATTTTCATATGTCAGCAAAAATTAAGGTGACATGCTCTTACAAAAAATTGTCATTATTGTTAAAATTATTAAAATGAAAGCTAATGATGTAAAGAATATTTATTATTTCCATATTTTTTTTTATAAAGGATTATAATTCACTCATCATGATTCAGTAAATGTGATGTGATTACCACAAGTTTAATCCTAATGTTATCCTTCCTTCCCATTGGACACACTATCTCTTCTCATCCTACAGCATGCAGCCGCAGCTCAGTTGGCCAATCAGCCGTTAGCAACGCCTGCTGTGTCCCTGGCAACGCCTAGCAACCCGCAGGGACTGACCAGCTACCCATCAGCATTACCCACAGCATACCAGCCAGGTACGTTCCTTTACACAAGTTTATGATATCTTTACTTATTTGTTTATTTATTTTGTTCATTTCAAATATCCAACAAAGTTTGTAAGAAAACATGCAGTGCTAGAAATGACCTCTTTTGCCTTGTGGCCCAGTCGGATAAGTACAATTCTACTGGCCCAAAACCTGAATCTGGTGGCCCCAAACAGAGACAAACTATTTGGGCCAGTGGAATTTTATATTTATGACATTTGGTTGCCGAAGCAAATTTGTAGTGGCCAGGGGACCTTTGCTAATTTTCCAGCACTGCACTGCATTACGCAAATTGATGTTTAGATTTATGTGGTTCATGATTATGACTTACCTCTTGGGTGTATTTCAACCTTTTGTCTCACAGCGAAGATATCGTACAATGTTGATGACATTGCATTGCCTGAGTTACAGGTGTTAGCCCTATGTAACAGCTGTAATTCCATGGGGAACCCATTCATTTAGCACAGAGGCACGCCCTGTCATATGGCACGCTGTCATTGCGCAACTGCCCTGCTCTCGGGAGAGACACAAAGAGAACTCTAGATAGGGGGGAAATTAGGCTGACAATTGAATCTGACACCCACTCACAACAAAATGGATTAAAGGAATAGTTAGTGTTTGGGGCTCTGACTATCAATATGTCTTCAAGAACTACCATAAATCCTAACCCTAACCTGTAACATTTTCATTTATGAATACTGGTTAGTTTGAATACAATTGTATTTTGTTTATTATGAGCTGCCCAGTCCAAGGATTGTTGGGACCAGTCCCGAATTGGTAAAAATGTGTTTGTGATATTAGGTTGGAAAAAGAAGATAGAAATTAGCATCTAAGGGTATCCATTATAACAAATGTATGTTTATATGCCTTTTTCAAAACTACACTCTCTTATCCCATTCATCTAAACATTCAGGGTTCTAAAATACTTTAATGTAACAGTACTGTTAAAAAGGGCTTAAATCTACTAAGAATGCATGCTATAACAAAATCAAATAACCTTGAATGGTTAACAATTAGCATATTTGGCAGTGGCTCACTTTACTCTGTACAATGAGAGAAGTACACCTTTAACACCTTTAACACATGCAAGCATTATTGTGCTGCAGACTGAGTCTCTCATTGAGTGTGCCACCGTGGGAGTGCATCCTTGGCCTGCTGTATGACATGTTATTGTAAGGGTTGCGACGCGCCGTTATTCCCTGCTTCCCCTCCAATAATAGGGTTATCCTTCCTCCTGGTCCCACGCTCTGCTCCCCGACCCGACCCGACACTGTCGCCCCGCACTGAGTCACCGCCCTGCCTGCCTGACATGCGCCAACAGTTAGAGATGATTCGGTTGTGTTATAACATGCATTTCACATAGGACAATTTTCTGCCCTAGTCTTGTATGGGTTACCTGCAATGGATATTGCACACTCCGTATTCACACTGTGTACACATATAACTGGGTACAAACATTGTGTGGATATTGCGGTACAAACTTGTGAGAGTTAATCATCCTGATGATGTGCCCAGCCCCCTTCCACACACACATTCACACATTCACACAATGCAGGTCATGCCAACTACATTATCTAGGGCATTTTTTCATTACTATCATAAAAACACTACAGCACTGGATATTAGATACTGTACATATCTAGCTCATTACTTTAGTAAGGCTAAAGGTGTTGATCTTGAAAGTAATTACTATTCAGGTAATCATAATTATAGAGAATAGAACATGTTTCCTAAATTGTCAATATTGTGTTCTTTTAAAGATTTAGATTTGTTTTTTTATAAATATTAAATGATATTTTCCAATGACTCCAGACTGAGACATTATTATTCTAGGCTCATTTCTCAATAAATGTTGTGGGCTGCATCATACTTTCACATTGCTTCCACATTCTGTCACGTTGGTGGGTGGACAAAGTGAGACATGAGCAATGCTTGTTACAAAGTCTGTGGACAAAGGTTAACACTGTCCATCGCCAGACAGAATCAGATTAGATAATGTAACGTAGGAAGAACCTTCGTCATAAGTCACACGATTTATATTGAGAAGACATTTCCAATTGAAGTATGTCTGAAAGAAAACACATTTAAATATTGCTTCCAATTATATGACTTTCTTCAGCCTATAAATAAACATATTTTTGCTTTTTATATCAACAAATATTCTTCATGATTTGTAAGACTTGTTTGCTCTCTATATAACTTGTTATAGTTACAGTATAACCATTTTTATGAATAATAATGGAATCTCAAACGTGTGTCTCTCATTAGCAATTCATTGGGTGAGAGTTGGAGGGCACTTAGTTTCTTTTTGGCTAAATTGAGTTTAATACCCAATCCATCTTTTTATAGGCGGTATCCTTCTCTATTTGATATTAATTTTTTAGATATAATAATTATGTCTAATTTTGGGAATATTCAACAAATGTAAATGAGAGCTACTTTTGTTTTTTTACCTAGATCTCCGAAGTACAATCATTGACAGTTGACATTTACAATATGTGCATTATTGCTACTGAACATTGTGAATTGACAAAGAGTACAGCAGCAGTAATACAAGTATATTCTACAGATATCCTCTTAGTATCCTCTTGTCTGTAATGCCATTTTAATATGATGTTCTCCTTTCTTTCTTTCTTTCTTTCTTGACGTCTGCTGATACAGGTGGTGAATTTCCTCTGTCAAGTGCTGACCTGAGCCAGCTTACCAACTACAACTCTCCCTTAGTGTCAGGCTGGAGTCAGATACAACAGGGACCCCTTACAGCTGCTATACAAGCTGCTGGGATAGGCTCACACAACCTGTAAGTACACACATGCACACATACACACCCACACAGACACACATACAGACACACATACATACATACATACATACATACATAAAGACAGACACCAAGTACAACTCTCCATTAGTGTCAGGCTGGAGTCAGATACAACAGGGACCTCTTTAATACAGCTGCTATACAAGCTACTGGGATAGGCTCACACAACCTGTAAGTACACACCACAGACACACGTTAACACAGACAAACGTGCAGACAGACAGACAGGCAGGCAGACAAATGCATGTATTGTACAGGCAGGGAGACAGCTGCTATACAAGCTGTTGGGATAGGCTCACATTAAGTGAAGTACACACACAGACACACACACACACATACATACACACATACACACAAGCATGCACACAAACATATACACACCAATACAGACAGACACATACAGGAACACACAACCACCCACAGAACATCTTGAGCTCTTTTGGTTTTTGAATGGTGCCACACTTTATAATCAGGATTTTTTATGAGTGAGGATTTCAGTGATTTCCGCAATGACTGTACAAAATGTTGCTGCAGTGAATTCATGTTAACTCATTGTTTCACTTTCTTATTATGACCTCACTCATGAAACAGAAACGGGCAATAAAGGTACCACAGTTATATGAATAGAGCATTGTGTCATCTCTGATTGTTCAATCATTAATTTATTCATTAGGCAGACAAATAAATGTATGGTGCAAGTAGAGTTAAAGATTCTCTTTCACTAATAAAATAGTAATTTTGAATGAAATGGATGTATAGCAAACAAGATAATTTACCGTCATGAACGTTGTGTGGTCGAATTATGAAAGGAAACTGAAGATATTTGTATTTATTCGTATTTTATTTCACATTTTCAAAACAAACAGTAAACAACATAATGGGATCAATATTTCAAGCGATATATGTAACAAAATGGTTGTTTAACATAGGATACACAATTAATACATATATGCTGATCAAAGTAGTAATTAATAACATATAAATGCATACAGATTGTGAAATAAATTTCGATGAAAATGTGGAGGAGCCAATCTTGGAACCAAGGCTTGTGATTTGAAAGGCCCCTGAAATGGTTAAGCAATACTACGATTAAAAATATAACAAATGTATAATGAATGACCTGCTATTTAATTACGTATAATTATATACTGAATATACTGCATATTTGTAGCATGTCATACTTTCGCATGAACAAGCAATATCAATCAACAATGAAAATCTATATAAATCAACAACAAACAACAGAAAAAACACATTATATAGAAACATAATGTGCGAGAATAGGGAAAGGGATAGAAGAGAGGAATTGAAGAAGGGCAAGTCAGAAGAACAATGTCATTTTTAGGGAATACTTAATACATGTATGTCATTATCATGATCATTATAACCATTTCAAGTATGAACAAATATTATTATTAACTTATTTTTGTTGAGGGAATCTTGGAAAACTTTGCTTTTATGTTTTGGTAGGTGTTGAACATGTAGACATGTGGTATTATGGTTCAATCTGATTTACCTGTTTGTCCATAGCTTATTCATAATTTGATACTATTTATCCTTTGTTTGATTAGGACGCCGTCAACGTCGATGGGTCCGGTATTATGGTTCAATCTGATTTACCTGTTTGTCTATATAGCTTGCTCATAATTTGTTACTATTTATCCTTTGTTTGATTAGGACGCCGTCAACGTCGATGGTTCAATCTGATTTACCTGTTTGTCTATATAGCTGGTTCATAATTTGTTACTATTTATCCTTTGTTTGATTAGGACGCCCTCAACGTCGATGGGTCCACATGACGGAGGCGGGATGGACATGGACCAGATGAAGTGTGATATCAAGTGTGAGCCGGTCTCACCGCCCAAAGACAGCAGGAAGATGTCCATGCCACAACCCCTCGGCCACCACCACCAACACCACGGCTCTTCCCCCTCCTACCAGCACCAAGATGACATCAGGAAAGACCTGCCTCCCAGCAAGAGACCCCGTGTGGGCGAGGCATGGGTGTCATAAGACTCCCCTGGCTCCCCTCTATAGCTAGGCTGGGCTGGGCTGGGCTGGGCTGGGCTGGACCAGGAGTGCTTCTGAACTGATGAGAGGACTGAGAAGGGATGTCACATCACTTCTCTCTCTTCCCATTTATAAGCTACTCAGTCAGCCCGAAAACCTGTCAGCCCACATGCAGGCGTGTCCAGTTATTGTGAAGCCAGTTTGCTCACGAAAAGGGGAAAAAAAGGACAGATACCCTGAAGGGTAGAGTGTAACCTGTGATGCTTGTTCTCCATTTTCTACCACCCTCGCTACACCAGTTGCAGAGGATTGTGGCTTCAGCATGTTCGTTTCTCATTCATCCTGCAGCCAAACTAACTGTCCAGCGCATCGGATGTGCCGATTGGGACGTTATCCCCTATGTTCCTTTGATGGACTACATTTCTATGGGAAGCACCCTTCAAGAAACACTCCTTACTCTCAACTACTTATGCTGGTTAAAACCCTTTTCTTGGTTTAAAGTTTCCACTCCTTATTTTTTTTTTTACACTTACAAAAGACCTCTTAGTGGTCTAAGGAGGAGGTATTAGCAAACATTGTGATAAAAGACCTCTCAGTGGTCTAAGGAGGAGGTATTAGCAAACATTGTGATAAATTTGATGTTCCCATACTCAGATGTCTTACCCACTCGTTCAAAGAATCATTTGAAACGGAGGCTGGGTGATAAAGAGTCCAATGGAAATAGGCAAACATTGTATTTAGGGGGCGCAACTCCCTAACTTTCCCAGTTGCAAAATCCATGTGAGAATGTATGCTGTAGCAAGGTTGTGTAGATTAATTTCCTGATGTTTTATTCTAATATTGTTTTTATTTGCTGTACATATATGCAAACAAGTGTTATCACTGTGAAAACATGTCTTGCTTGTCTGTAACATATACCACATGGTGGAAAATGGAGTCGAGGGTTTACTGTGGTTGTGGAAGAAATTTCGGGTCAATTTTGCTCTATATTATTATATATTTTGTAATGAATTACAATGTAAAACAATTATATGACTGATATGTCTGTGTATTTGTAGGTATACAGAAACACACTTCATGTAGAAGGATTTAGGCAAACAATAGGAAGTGGAGATTGTGGATGGAAAGTTGAAGACTAAAAAGTGGGTGCAATTCCAAGGATATCCTGGAGGATATTGGTGGGAGAGATACAGATCACAATGATGCAGGAATGAGTGGAGCCTTGACTACATGAAGTGTGTTCTTCTGTGTTTACACGTTCAAGCCAAAGCAAATGTTTTTAGGAATATAGTAAATAAAGATATAGATAAACAAAAGGACAACAAGTTACTATTTTGTTAATAAAAGAGAACTTCTGGAATTTGATTACAAATTCAATTGTTAAATCAAAACTTCAATCTCCATTTGGAATTGCCATTATATTTCCTTGTACAACTCATGAGCTTCTATGGTTATCAGATCTTCAATTGAAAAGGTTTTACATTTAGAGGCAGTCTTAAACTCGTGCAAATATTTCTGAACTTGTACTGTATTCCTTGAAACATTTGTTTTGGCTTTTATTGATGATAACTGTGTTCTTTGTCTTTGTGTATATGTATGTGTGTGTGTGTGTGTGCATGCGTGTGCAGGCATGCATGCATGCACTGCTCTTGTGTGATTCTATATCTTGAAACAATCTGAAGTAAATTTGTAGCTTAGCTGGAGCTCGTCATAAGGACGAGTCTTCTCTACGGACCTATCAACTGTTGATCAGTGTGTATGTGTTCGTTTGTACAGAGCAACAAAAAACAACTAAAAAGTGTCACTTGATTTATATGACGTATATAAAGAATTGCAAGGATTGTATATTTGTTTACGCTATCTGCATCAAATATTCACACTTAAGAAAATGTCTTGGTTATGTTTTAATAGCGTTTGAAGTTGATTTGTGTTACTTTGAAGCCTGTACATAAATGGAGGTATTTCTAGAAGCTCCAAGTCATATATAGATTCCTTATTCTGTTTGGCTCATATTTGTTTCTATTCTTTTTTCTGTATGTCTTCTGATAATTTCTTTGAAAGCTTTGGATCTGAACCTGTTTTTGCACAATGCAGATAAATTGCAACCATTTTGTAGATGCAGCTGGAATTGAAAGTATTATTTCAATGTTGTAACCTGACGGTTCAACTGAAACTTTTGCCCAGGCAAGGCTTGGACATGTAGTAGAAACCAGGGGGTGTTTCACAAAGATTCTAAGTTGAACTTAAACTCTAAAATAAGTTGGACCTAACAATCATGGAAAGAGATTTGCAGCCTTGGAATAAAACATGTTCATATGCAAATTAATGCATTTATTTGAGATTTCTAACAACAACTTATATCAATAACTTCAAGGCTCCTTGATAATAATACATACTACTGTTTTTTTTTAAATCAAAGTGTATGCCTTTTTAAAAGCTTTCCATAATAGTTAAGTCCAACTTTAAATTTGTGTGAAACATCCCCTGGACTAGACATGCTTTGCTTCATTTGGATTTGCAAAAGAGGACTGAAATATACCGCTGTGAATGAATAGGATCAATTATCTTGGTAACCAACAAAATTCATAGATTGAATTATTTACTCAATGAGATATATATATGTTGTATAAATGCATTTTTGAAGAGATAACTACCTTTTTTGTAGAGTAATCAAAGTTTACCAAAGTGATTATTATTGTAAGGATGAGAGTGGAAGTGTGAGAAAGAGAGTTTAAATTTTTGAGAATGAGTTGAGTATATGAGTGAAAATATATTGCTTTGTGAATAGCACAACAGAACCACATTTATGTAGAATTGTATAAAACAGCTCTATAGTGTGCAGGTTTGACAGTCAAATGGTCCGTGAGTGAAAAGCAAATAGTTGAGGGGTTCATTTTATCAAGCCATCAAACTATATTGAAACAATTGCTTTGAAGAATGAATTTAATTTCATTTGTTGATTTGTGGGTCTTTTGGTTGTGGGACCGTAGAGCAGAGACTGTCAAACCTTCTGACTAAAGAGCTGACACCTTTTAGAGTTGGAGTAGGTCTACGATTGTATTGCTTTGTAAAATATCATCGATAAAAGTGTCTAGATAATTATAATTTCCTTTTATATATTTGTTCTCTATTGAAGCATTCATCAGAGTTAATATGGATTATGAGATTTATTTATGTACATATGCCACGTCCGGTACAAAAGCTATCATTAAGAAATGTTTTGTTTTTTATGAGATAAAATCTGAAAGTCTAAAAAAATGAAATGTACAGAAATTTTATCGTTACAGCTGTGTTTGGTAAAAAAGCTTATATTATACTATCTCTATCAAATTTGTCTGAATTTTTGTTTTAGTTGATAACGTGTACAAGTTGTGAACCTATTATATAGTATCTTGCTATTTGGTTGGTCATTTTATCATCCTGTAGATAACTCTATTCTGTTTCTTGGCATTTTTCTGTTTGGTCAAAAGTTCTGTATTTTTTCTTCCAATGTTTTGTCATGCTCTGTAGTGTAGATGCATACACATTGTCACATGAATCATATCTTGGAAAACTGGTTAATTTGCAACAATGTGTCAGTTTTTAGTTTCTTTTTTATTTGGTTGTTTTTTCTGTATGATAATTGTTGTTGCTACCTCACTCATAGAGACAGTCTCAATCTTTCATCAATTATTGGCTCCTAGCCATCTTTTAAAGCTCTATGGTTAACATGCAAAGTTTGGTTCCTCTTCTTAAAACACGATGAATAATGAATACGGAATGAAAAATAAAGACAATTTGAGATATATATTTGATATAAGATCCAAATAAGTTTCTTGACTGCTTCTTTTGAAGAAGCTAATCATGAATTATGTTTTGATTACATTTCTTTTAAAGAGAGTTTTTTTTAATGCCATATCTTTTTCAAATATAATTAATCTAGGCAAAATAAAACAGCTAAAAAAGATCCTCAACACTTTGAGTTTCTGAAGCTTAGGAAACTGGAATTTGCAGGATAATCTTAAACCTTTTTATGACTTGCAATTTGACCATACATTTTTAAACCTTTTTATGATTTGCAATTCGACAATACATGTGTATTCATCGCACACAAGCTAATGCAGATATTGCTACCTGTGTATAAAAGCCGAAATGTTGGAACAAATTTGTTAAATGACAATTAAGGAAGGACTTTATAAAGAGAGAGAGATGCTGCACTATTTTCTGTATCAAAAATCATTGGTTTTCTGATTTTTTTTTAACATGTGTTTTAAATATAAGTTGTGTTATTTTGTTTATCTTGCCTCTTTACTAAAACAGACATGAAATTGAAATAGTTTCCCCCTGAACGGGCAATGTGAAGATGCGAGAATTGAGGCCAGTTAGGAATCACTTGTTGCTCAAATTGGATGGGTTGTTGGGAATTAGGGTTGGGACCTCAACATTGCATTAAAGGTAAAAGCTTGTATCATGTGGGCTTCACAATAGTTGTACAAATATGTGTAATTTGCCTCCTCATTATACTTTATGGAAAACAAAAAGTACTGTAAGCCAAGGAATGTGCATTTATAATATGGTGGTAAAGGATTAGGGTTAAAAAAAAAAGGTAATCTGCTTTGGATGAGCATTTTCTTCAATAATCATGAGCAAAAATAGAGTTTATCATGTGTTCCTTTCATCATTGTCTTACCTTTCTCAATACCAAAATATGAAGAAAAAAGAGGAAATTAATTGTAATGAGTAGATACACACATATGTAACTATAATGTTGGTAAGGAGGGTTCATGCACTGTAAACAATAGAATAATGAAAATTGTTGGATGCATGAAAAGGATGCGTAGCTGTCCTGGAATTCACTCTGGACTGATCTGGAAAATACTTGGGCTGGGGGGGGGGGGGGGGGGGGGGGGTGTGTACATGAAGAATGCGTGTTACACCAACATCAACATGTCATCTTCAATCGGATTAAAATCACCAATAGTGAATCATTTCTTCAATCGAAGGTTGTCTCATATCTTTAGATTTCTCTTCACTTCTCTAGACACTTGTATCGTTCAACTTGTAGTCATGTACATCACACGTCTGTGCCTTATATGTCCTTGTCACGACCGTTACAATGTAGAGCTTGGAAGAGATCATATTTTTGTGTGAAACAGAAGTCTATAGTCCATAGTATTTTGTTGTTGAATAGTAACTGTAGATTCCACTGCCGTAGATCTGTGAGCTGTTTTGTTTGTTCAAAGGGCAGGGATGAGATCTATTTAATCACCCATATGAACAAATGACATGTCTGCAAATCAACGCTGGTGATAGATTCTAAGAAGTGAAATATTAAAGAAATGAAAGCAAGAAATGTGGCCATTCACTGAAAGTGGTCAAGTTGTGTGTGGTTGCTAACTGGCAGAGTATTGTTATAATGATGTCATTTGATGCACATGACTGAGTGGCACCCATGTCAAAGGAAATCAGTTATCAATCTTGTAACCCATTGGCATGCAGGAAGCTGGTATGTCATTCTGCACATTCTGTGTCATCTGGGGATGCTGCATCAAGAGTTGCACCCAATTGCATAGTTCTCAATGATCACAAATCTGAAAATGCGCCTAAATGTTGCAAATCTGATTGGCTCATATGCGCACATTTTCTGAGTTGCGTATAATTGCAACTTTGCAATTGATTGCAACTCTCGATGCAACACCCCTTGACTATCTTATAGACAATGCGTTAATTAGCAACAGGTGTGATGAATAGATTGATAAATGAAGGATATAATGTTACTGTGTAAGCATGCTGCAATGTCATTGACAATTACCTGTAGATAGAAACCAAGCCAAGCTTCCCTATGTGTTAGCTTCATTGATATCAAGTTCATGTGGATTTGTTGTAATGGTGTGTATTCAGCTATTGTATTAGCAAGTGCAGTGGATGGAAGAGTCTATTTCTTGAATTATCCGGATCAGGTTCTTTGTCTAGTATCTCAAATGAAATTGAAATTAAGAGGCAGGTTGATTAATTGTGCACATCTCACATTGCACATCTTCAATGGAATTGAAATTAAGAGGCAGGTTGGTTAATTGTGCACATCTCACATCGCACATCTTAAATGGAATTATAATTACAACAAATGATGCAAATCATTGTCACTAATGCTGCTCACAATCCCCCTCTCACTCTGTAAATATACTAATGTGCTGATGGACATCAACTTATAGCTCCTTTCTAAGATTTAAACCAAACAAATACTGTATGAAAATAAAATGGTTCACCAAGAAGCTTAGAACATTTTTGTTTAGAGGAGTAATCAGGTGTTAAAACCAACATTTGATTGCTTCAATTTCTGGTTCAAATAACCAGCTGAAATCTGTGCAAATGTTATCTCTGGTTTGGATCTGTGTAGAATGCATTTCATACCAACATAAACCAGCCTGAAAGGGTTACAATGTACATCTCTCCATTTGTCAAATGCACCCTAATAATCTCTATAATATTAGTTCTGAACTGGACATTGGGACTTTGCTGCATTCATGTATTGGTAGTTCCATTAATATTCCATACATGAGGGTTGAGGTTTGTGAATTTTCGAGTCGGTCTTGTATGTTCCCCCGTGGGAAAAACTATGTCGTGATTTCTGTCAAACGTTAAGTAAAATTTATCTGTTTTCACCAGAATAGTCTTTTTATTTTTATTGCAATTTCCACTGCTTCCTTGTTAGGAAAAGTCTGTATTTTCACTTTGTCTTGCTGTATTTAGTCACATTTGTACAATCATTGATTAGTAACTTTATGGGAAAGACACTTTTGTTTTAAAAAGGATTGTAGTACTTATTTTTTATTTGTCACCTAAAAAGGACCAATCCACTTGTGTATATTTATGCTTGTGTGCTTTGAAACAAATTATGATTCTGTTATTTTTGTTTTTTTCCTTCCTTTCTGTCGCGGTCCTTGTCATGAAATGCTGTATCATATTCACATCTTCAATGTTGATACGAGTCAATGATAATATGGAGTCATTTATATAATTTATGTTCAGTAATTCCTTGAAAAGGAACATCGAGCACATTTGAAATCAGATACATGTATCTCTTTTCTATGATACATAATTTTTATACTAATATAAAAAAACAATTGTGGAATAGTTGTATTCTTGTTCTTAATGTTTAAAAAGGATTGAATTTTGATAGATTTTTACAAGAAAAAAAGTAGACGAGTTATGAGGAATGGTTAATGTAAGAATTAGAACGTCATTGTGACTCTAGGTTTGCATAGAAATTAATGTTAAACCACCCTTGTGGGCGGTTCAGACTGAAATCTTATATACAAATAAGTATTTAACAAGTATTTCAAGTAACTTTTTCATAAAGTAACATGAATTTAAACATTTGTCCTTGTTTATATGCATCCTAAAAATGTAAAGACATAAAGAAACATGTTTTGAAATCCGCTCCATGAATACAGCTTTGTTCAACATGTGCACACACTCTTTATGCATGCACTAGAGAATATACTATGCCCTGAAGCTGGCTATGTGTTGTAAGAAAGGATTGACATTGCTGTTTGTGTGCGGATATCTCTGTGCTAGTGACCTTGTTTAGTCGCTTACAATATGTAGATGTTTTTATGTAGGGATACATTGCGATCAAGTATTACAGTCAGTGTGTACTACAAAAAGTGATATATTTTTGTTGACTATACATTGGAATGAAATGCAGGATATACGCACTGTTCTGTATTGATTGTAACCTCACAGATTTTAAGTAAAAAAAAGTTATACAAAAAATATTTGAGTGCAGATAGTTATATGTATGTTTCACAGCCTTTGTATATGTACATTATAATTAATCAGTTGTGGAATTACTATTAAAAAGATGATTTATCTTGAATCTCAACAGCTTGGGCATGTTTGATTTATGTTTTATTATCCCAATGTAGTGGTTCACCAACAAGTCCCTAATTCTGGTATGTTGTATTGATGTGTGATGTGTCTTTGAGAGAAATACCATACATTGTAAAACAAAGATAACATAGAATGGCGGGACAGGCAGAGAAGAGAAATATGTGTATGTGGATTGAATGACGTAATGCATTAAAGGGAGAGATCCACTTTTGCAAGCCAAAATTCAAAAGTTGCGAGGTTATTGTCTTATATGAAAGGAAATGTCATTTAATAGCATGCCTGAAAAAATTAGGGCTTGAAATCTCTTTTTTGTGGAGTTATAGACCTAAAACTGAATAAACTGAGGGACGTCGGTTAATTAGGTACATACGTATTTTCGGCCGGTGAGTAAGTTCGTACATAGATTTCACGGAGTGCCAGATCGGTATGCATGACCCCTACGTGACCCGCGCTAGCTACGTGACCCGCGCATAAGTACTAATGTGTGAGCGTTTACCAAGCAAAATACCCAAACATCGCTTAAACTGACTACATGTAATTATATATTCTTTCTTTTTGAGATCTTTTTCCGTGACATACGTTAACAAATGTCGGCTTCACAATACCTTTACGAGAATTAATACTATATTGTTGTAATATTATGCTAAATCAGTTGAACTCCTTTATTGACCGATATATAGTTTAAATGGAGGGACGCATTCGTTTTTCATTCGTAGAATCCAAATTAGAGGGCTGTTCGCTCTGATTTTTTGTTTGCGTGTTACATTGATCCCCATCCGTCAACTGAAAGCTGTTCAGACGTTTTGTAAAAGTGGACCTGTCCCTTTAAAGAGGGTGGGATGTGTATTCAGTATACAGAGACTCGAGACGATGTATTTTTTCTTACATAGCTTTCAGTCGATCAAATTATTCCATGGGCTATGGTGGTGGTGATGCTGCTGCTGCTGCTGCTGCTGCTGCTGCTGCTGCTGATGATGATGATGATGATTATGATGGTGATGATGATGATGATCATGATGATGCTGCTGATGATGATGATGGTGATGATGATGATGATGATGATGATTTTGATGGTGATGATGATGATGATGATCAACCGTTGGAAGAGTGTAAGAAGTAGCGCTTGAAATGCAAAGACAACTATCTCGATTACATAAATAAATTTGTTATTTTGCGCTCATCAATTAAAACGTAAATTCGCAAAGCAATACAAACTACAAAAATAGCATCGACTTATCATCTTGTATGGGAATGATTGATGCATAATTGCATATCAAGTGAAACTACTTTGAAGTGTCCACCGATTTTATTGAAAAGGGAAAAGAATTAAAGGACATGACGGAGGAGTTTTAAAAAGCAAATTCATGGAAACGACGAACATTGACAGTTACAGATTTAGCTTCCACCCCTCGTCAATCACATCGCGAATTCAAAAAAGTGAATTCGATCACGGAGTTCTGTGCAATTCATTTTTAGAAACACTTTCAACTCAAGATGAGATAAGAATCATAACGCAAAGCAAGAGCTCCGTCCAGTGAGATGGGACGGCAATTCGATCTCGTGCTGGCGACATTGTCTCTGTGTCTTTATATCAAGCCTTGTCTTCCGTTGTCGCATGTATTTCAGTGTGACAGAAAACAAGAATTGGAAACCTCCGTGACGAGTGTTGTTGTTCATTGCACCTCGGACCAATATTGGACAACAACTGATACATTAGAGTTGGTTCGATCTGATGATATTGTGATAGGGAAATGTGGGTCGAATGGTTGCAGCTCGAACAATTGCTTCATATGGTGTTACGTCGGAGAAGAACATAGCAATCATTTCAGACTTGAACTGTGTGGATTGAAATGCCTGTCCTTCAGTATCAGAGGTCCGCTTCTTGAAACCTTTTACTGCGAATATTATATAAATATCAGCCGTACTCAGAGATATCTTGCACTAAATGTGTCTGACAACATTCCTTCCAATGAACCAACCAACAGTGATGAAAATTTGAATTTCTCAACGGTAGAAACCGACATAAATCATGGAAGGCAAACTATGGCGCCCCTGGAGGCCCAATCCATTTCTATTCCATCGACGGAAGAATCGCATCACGCTGCCATTAGTATGAGAGAAGACAACAATAATACAGACATAACTAACTGTACCTGCAGTTGTAACTGTAAACATTCTGTCACGAATACAATACTCCTCAGTATCACGCTTGCCGTGTCCTCTACGATCCTGTTAAGTGGTGCAACACTCACTGGTCTCATATTGGGAAGGTGGAAAAGGAAAGTATTAATTGCAAGTAAAATTGATCTTGATCATGGAAGTAATATCGACACCCGAAGATCCAAGGACACAAGTGACAGCTTGCAAATGCAGTCTCCAATGGCTGACCAACATTACCAATATCCCTTGAAAGACGTAAGACAGCATTCAGAGAGTACGTCCAATCAATACACACCAGATGGACCTGCTCGAGAGCAAAGTATTGGGATATTACCCCAAGTAACAAATATTGGTGAACAAAAATCGAGTATTACGATTTCTTCTTCCTTGCAAGACATTACTGATGGAAAGCCGAGCATTTCCCCTGCCACCCAAAGGGCAGCTCAAGAGGACAAGGAGGGACAGCATGGAGCGACACAGGAACCCAAACGGAGTCCCAGACAGCCGAGCGACGGGGTAGAAGCTGCGTACTGTTATATCGATGACATTGTGAACAATACAACTGGACCCACATTTGAAAGCCCCGAACAGTCAGACGTTCTTGATTCCTCAAATCCACGTAAAGAATCTAAGACTCTGGAACACTCTTCCCTTGACAACAAGTCTACGGCGTTTCATCTTATCGGTGCTCAAGCAATGCATCCATCTATTCAGTTCATTGGGAATAGCCAGGCAGATATCAGTGTTGATGTTTCCATGGATCCGTTGCGTCCTAAGCTTCCAATACCCGAATGTGGTGGTGGGTATCCGATCAGTCACGTGTATCAAAACACAGCTCGCAGTCGTCACGGGTTTAAATCAACCGCTCCAGAACTAAAGACTTTCCCGGAGCCTCCGCCATTGCCTTTGAATCCATAACTTAAATAAAATGTTAGCGATACCAATAACATTTTTTAAATATCATTCAAAATAACACATGACTGGCCTATACACGGCCATTTACTAATTGTAGACACTTTATATATTACTCGCTTGTATAATTACAGTCACATCGCACAAATAATATGAATCTTTGATAATCAATATTACATCCAGGTCTGGAAATTAAACATTTCTTTGTGTTGAATAGTTTACACAGACTTCCTAAAATAAGCCTATACTGACAGAATGTGAACATTTTCGACCTTGCTCAGGAAAAAGCACGTTCCATCACCTACATGTAGGAAAGGTGCTTTCCACTCTCGTCCTCCCTCTTTTAGCTACATCACTGGAGAGGAAGAAAGATCAGAATAAGACGGGGAGAATGGGTCACACTGTGATGGGAGGGGGGGGGGGGGGGGTAGGGCTGGTGGTATAGGGAGGGCACTTTTCCATGTTGCCATCTCCAATTTAGCTACGTAGCTGTAGCATGTATAGAGGGCAACCTATCAGCAAAGAGATGTGAATGGTTTCACAAACTAAAGCACTCTTATTTCAAGTGTCATTTAAAACAAAAATTAATGTAAGTATCTAAATGAATTAAATATCGCACTTAAAACAAAATATAACAAGCGCATCGTAGATTGTCATCTTGTGAAACTGAGGATGAAACTATCATAAACTTTCGAATTTGAAAGCAAAGGAGAAGCTAAGTACACAAAAGGGATTATAGAGATATAACCTCACCTTTCCTGCATATTTTATCAAATCGAGAATTCATAGCGGTATATGCAACACAATTTAATGTCAATTCAGGTGAGCTGCCAAAACACTGCCTTCAATGCAAGGGGTGATAATATAACTCAAAGGATCAACAAGCTCCAGTCAGCGAGATGGGACGTCCGTTAGTTTTCGTGTTGGCGGTATTGGTCCTGTGTATTTTTATCGAACCTTGTTTTTCATATTCTGTTCAATGTGAGACAAAATATGAACTAGAAAATAATGGGACGAGTGCTGTTGTTCGGTGCATCACGGATGAATACTGGAGACCAGCTTATCCATTAACATTGATTCGATCAGATGATACGGAAATTGGGGATTGCGGTTCCCAAGGCTGCAGTCCGAAACATTGCTATATATGGTGTAACACTGAAACCCTACATGTACCGCATCTTACGCTTGAACTGTGTGGACTGCAATGTTTTTCCTTCAGTATCAAAGGTCCGCTTCTTGAATCGGATTATGGCGAATATTACATTATAACCGACCCTGACGACAAGTACCTTGCATTCAACCTTTCTGAAGCCAGACCTTCAACTCAAGAAACCACATTTGACCAAACCAGCCATTCTGGACCAACCGTTCTCTCAGGAACGAGCGAAGCAGGCAAACATTCTGGAAAACACACATCTACGGCCGGTGAAACCTCAGCTATGTTCATCTCCTCGACAGAACAAGCGCATCATACTGAGATGAGCATAGTGGGAGAAGACAGCACATCTACGGATTGTAATAACTACACATGTTGCTCGAACAATTCTGTCACAAATACAGTACTTCTGAGTATCATCCTCGTCATATCCGCTACTATCCTGCTAAGCAGTGCAACACGCACCGTCATGAAACTCCGGAGGGGACGTAATAATCATACTCCGAGTCCGATTTATCTTGGTCGCGGAAGCAATCACAACCGAAGATCTAAGGACACAAATGACAGCTTGCAGAAGTTTTCGCAGCTGTCTGATCATTCTGATAGTTTGAATTTGACCCACGAGTACATGCAGTCCCAGATGTCTGCTGAAGACTTCTTGAGAAGCCGCGCAGACCGTTCAGAGAGTTCAACGTCAAATGAATACACTACCGACGTCACTGGTCGGGAGCCTAGAATCGAGATGACTATCTACGCATCTAACAATCCTGACCAGAATCCAAGTGTCAAGATTTCCTCTGACACCGGGAAAGAAGCTAGGAAGTGTAAGAAGCGCCACAAGGTAGCAACAAAGACATCCAAAATGGTGACTAGACAGCCGATTGATGTGGTTGAAGGTGCGTACTGTTCTATCGATGACATTGTTGACATAAATCAAGCAACATCTACAAAGTCTGATCAGTTAGCAGATCTTGATTCATTGAATCCGCATGAGCAATCGCAGCCTCCGGAACAACGTTCACATGACAACATGTCCACGCTTCATCCTATCGGTCCTCAACCATTGAATCCATCATTGCAATTCAATCGGACTCTCCAGGCAGATATCGGTGTTGATGATTCGTGTCATCCTGGGGTTGGAAAACCGGAAGATGGTGGAGAGTTTACAAGCGGCCACGAGTATGAAAACACACCTCGAGGTCGAGGCGGCTTGAAGTCAACCACTCTAGATATGATTGAACCAGAGATTTTTCCGGAGCCTCCGCCTTTGCCATAGCATGTACAGATTAAATTGAATACCGAGTTGATGATTCGTTGTGCCCGAAGCTAGGACGACCCGGCAGTGATGGTGGATTTTCGTCAAACACGTATGATTACACAGCTCGTTAATGATTTGCTGCGTCCTGAGTTTGGAAACCCCGAAGGTGATGTGTTTATCTCAACAGTCATCTGTATGCTACCACAGTCCGTTGTCGCCGTGTTGTTGAAGAAACCTCTCAAGAAATAGACTTTCCCGATGCCTAAAGATTAAATAATAATCGGTGTAGATGGTTCCGTTCTAAGCTAGGAAGGCCAGGAAGTCATGGAAGTCATTTTGGTTATCTCGTCGACCACGAGAATGATCACACACCCCGTTGTCGCTCCTAAATTAGAAAGTTTTCCGAAGTCTCCGCCCTGGCCCCAATGTTCACATGTAGAAATAAACATAGCACGAATTAATATAATTGTCAATAGTCAATAAAGAAAAAGTATGGCTGAGGTATCATTTGTATATACTTGTCCCATTTTATTTCAGATATGTTATGAATGTGTAAATATGTGTGTTGCTTGTTTTGTACATTTTGTATGATGTTGTAACATATTGATACGATTTCGCACGGATGTGGCTCAAAATGAAACTCAACTTTAAAAAGTGAAACATCTCTCATAACTAATCCAACCTTCATTTTTAAACGAGAAATCAATGTCTCGAGTTCCTTTTGGAAAATTCCATTTTAGCAAAACATAATCATTTACCATTATCATTATCATTGTTATGTTATAATCATTATCATGCAAATATAAAGATTATACTGATAATAAATAAATGAGGTCACAGATAACAATATGAATGCTTTACAGTCTAATTACATTACTTATACTGACTTTAAAATAAACTAATACGTTTAGAGAATACTATTGAAATAGTGTATTGCTTCCTCTGATGGCGTGTGGTGCAGTTATGTCATGTATGTGTAGTGCGTGTATTCTGTAGAATGTTGATTACATGAACTTTTACTTCCTGTTTATATTTTGGGCAAAACGGGGGAAAGGGGGAGCGGGCAACATCACTTAAATACTGAAAATAGAGTTATCTATTTGTTTTTTTCTAGAGGTGTCCACATATTGACTGGAGAGAGAGATGATTATTAGCCGAAGGCAGAGTGTCGATACTACAATAAAGGGGAACAAGATATCAGGGTCTTGATTGCTGTACTTTTATTTTTTTAATGGAAAGTAAATGTGGACGATTTGACAAAACACTCTTATCTCAAGTGTTATTTGAAACAAAATATACATAAGTATCTGACAATTTAAGTAAATCACATTGGCAAAGCGAAACAACAGTACTTAACAGGGATTTAGCAGGTATCTAAATGCTTAAAAATATAGTTATACTCTTTACATATCTTTCTTTTTTGTATGTGACCATTCTAGTAAATCAATCAAGACTCGACATAAAACACTAATGAATGTAGCACGAAACGCACTCTTGATACAAATCCAACTCACATACATTATTGAAGAGTTTGAAAGTGTGCAAGTGCTTGAAAAATAGGTACCTTGACAGCTATAAAACAAGCAAATCATAATACTTTTCCCGTATCTTAATCAATCACATCGGGTGATGTAAAGCATTGAAAACGAATCGCCGTTCCTTAGCAATCATTTCCGGATAAACATGTAACCCATTCCAAAAAAAAAGTAGACTTTCCAAAAAAGTCTAAAAAAATGGACCGTTTCATGCAATTCTAGATGGTCTAAAATATAACTTTTTCATTCAAATAGAACCAAATTTCATGTTTACATAAAATAATCCCAACAAAGGTGCGTCGATTGCCACACCTGCACTTACCAAGGTTCGTCGATCGCCACACCTGCTCATACAAAGGTTCGTCGATCGCCACACTTTATTCTTACCGAGGTTCGTCGATTGCCACACCTTACTCTTACCAAGGTTCGTCGATTGCCACACCTTGATCTGTCCTAGGTTCGTTGATCGCCACACTTTATCTTACTGAGGTTCGTCGATTGCCACACCTGCTTTTACAAAGGTTCGTCGATCGCCACACTTTACTCTTACCAAGGTTCGTCGATCGCCACACCTGCTCATACAAAGGTTCGTCGATCGCCACACTTTATTCTTACCGAGGTTCGTCGATCGCCACACTTTATTCTTACCGAGGTTCGTCGATTGCCACACCTGCTCTTACCAAGGTTCGTCGATTGCCACACCTGCTCTTACCAAGGTTCGTCGATCGCCACACCTGCTCTTACAAAGGTTCGTCGATCGCCACACTTTATTCTTACCGAGGTTCGTCGATTGCCACACCTGCTCTTACAGAGGTTCGTCGATTGCCACACCTTGATTTGTCCTAGGTTCGTCGATCGCCACACTTTACCCTTACCAAGGTTCGTCGATTGCCACACCTGCTCTTTCCAGGGTTCGTCAATCGCCACACTATACCCTTACCAAGGTTCGTCGATTGCCACACCTGCTCTTACCAAGGTTCGTCAATCGCCACACTATACCCTTACCGAGGTTCGTCGATTGCCACACCTGCTCTTACCAAGGTTCGTCGATCGCCGCACCTGCTCTTACAAAGGTTCGTCGATCGCCACACTTTATTCTTACCGAGGTTCATCGATTGCCACACCTGCTCTTACCAAGGTTCGTCGATTGCCACACCTGCTCTTACCAAGGTTCGTCGATCGCCACACCTGCTCTTACAAAGGTTCGTCGATCGCCACACTTTATTCTTACCGAGGTTCGTCGATTGCCACACCTGCTCTTACAAAGGTTCGTCGATTGCCACACCTTGATCTGTCCTAGGTTCGTCGATCGCCACACTTTACCGTTACCAAGGTTCGTCGATTGCCACACCTGCTCTTACCTAGGTTCGTCGATTGCCACACCTGCTCTTACCAAAGTTAGGCGATCGCCTCACCTTGCTCAGCAGCCAAGATTAATAAAAAAGAAAACAAAATCCTGCAAAATTATGCATAATACAGTCAGACCTGTCCTATAGGCCCACCTGTCTATAGCATCCAACTTGCCTATAGTGGCCACCAAAAGAGTTACTCTACATAATCAAACAGTGTTGAGGAACCTGTCACCTGTCTACCGTGCATAGCCAAATGTTTACCTTGGTGGGCATTATACTCATGTCGGTTATACTGTAGGCTACATACCATTTGAAGAAAACAAAATTATCCTTGTGCCACATTACAATTTCTTAATCACAGTAGGTGCCAAATCCAAGGGTTCGTGAAGAATGTCCTTGACAGACGTAGTCATTAATTGCATATGCCGTGCCAGCATAGTGATGGCTACATGCATTCTCTTTATATAGCCAAATCAAAATGAAAATGAATGATTTAATTGATCCTTGTATCCTAAATGTACATGATGTAGACACTGTCATGGCTATCAGAATGTCTATAGTGAATGTAAGTTGAGAAGAGTCTTTTTGTTTCCTTCTCGCTTTCTGTAAACATGTGGTCAGCCCTAGTTGGCATAGAAACCAGCTGATAAGAGTACTGCAGCTACACTTTCAATCTCTGATCTTTGACCTATGAATCATTTCTACTCCACTCGTATTTGACTCTTGTGTAAACAGTGTTGAGGACCCCGAGGTCACCGCGGTCTACCGTGCATGGCCACTTGTTTCTCTTGGGTGGCCATTATACACGTGTCGGTTTTACTGTACATACCATGAACCTGCATTTATAGATCAACATTTGAAGAAGAAAAAAATATCCTAGTGCATTATTACAATGTATTGATCACAGTAGGTGCCAATTCTAAGAGATCTTGATGAATGTCCCTGACATACAAATATTTAAACGAATGGAAAACAATTATATTTTGAGAACAAAATTGAAATTATGTGTACAAAACGTATGGCGAGTAGTCATTACAACAGGTAGTCCACAACTTTGGCAGAGTGTTGCAAATTGAATCACTCATACAAATACATGTAAATTTATATTTTCAGAGAGCCGTTGCTTTCTAATCTTTTCACCAATTGTGCTCAATTTTTTAGGAACTATAATCATCCTATTTAAAGTATCTTATAGTGCATAAAACCATTTGTCAGGAATCCAGTGTCATAAAAATTCAAGTATTTGGGAATTAATTCTATGGAATGTTTTCCTTTTTTATAAAATAAAGAGAACAAATAATATAATATGAAGAATACAGAAAAACGGGTTATTAAGACACCACAATATTGCACAAAAAATTTTCATAATTTTTCTGGTTGATATTTCAATTTTATTATATTTAACAAATATATACTTCCACGGCTACACAGTTGCCCTATAATTTAGCTTGATATGAACCCTATAATTTCCATGTGTTATAGGAGTATATACCATGGATTGCGCATAGAGTCTGCTCTTTTATGCTGTATTATGGCTTAATACAGCATTACAGGGGGTGATATATACATATATATATATGCATGCATAGTACATACATAACGGACATACAGAGCAGCAGATAATCTATAATTGTTTACACAATAATCAAATGCAGTGGTGTAGAAACAGCTCATAGGTCAAAGATCAGAGATTGAAAGTGGAACTGCAGTCTTATCAGCTGGTTTCTATGCCAACTAGAGCTGACCACATATTTTGAGAAAAAGATAGGAAAAACAAACTAATCTCAACTTGCATGTACATATTATAGTGTACAGATAAAATAATTTGCTTTAATTTTGATCTAGCTAGAAAGAGAATGTATGTAACCATCACTATATGCTGGCACATGTGATAAACGGCTATATATGTATGTCAGGGACATTCATCAAGATCTCTTAGAATTGGCACCTACTGTGATCAAGACCTTGTGATAATGCACTAGGATAATTTTTTTCTTCTTCAAAAGTTGATCTATAAATGCAGGTTCATGGTATGTACAGTAAAAACCGACACGTGTATAATGGCCACCCAAGAGAAACAAGTGGCCATGCACGGTAGACCGCGGTGACCTCGGGGTCCTCAACACTGTTTACACAAGAGTCAAATACGGGTGGAGTATAGTGATTCATAGGTCAAAGATCAGAGATTGAAAGTGTAGCTGCAGTACTCTTATCAGCTGGTTTCTATGCCAACTAGGGCTGACCACATGTTTACAGAAAGCGAGAAGGAAACAAAAAGACTCTTCTCAACTTACATTCACTATAGACATTCTGATAGCCAAGACAGTGTCTACATCATGTAAATTTAGGATACAAGGATCAATTAAATCATTCATTTTCATTTTGCTTTGGCTATATAAAGAGAATGCATGTAGCCATCACTATGCTGGCATGGCATATGCAATTAATGACTACGTCTGTCAAGGACTTTCTTCACGAACCCTTGGATTTGGCACCTACTGTGATTAAGAAATTGTAATGTGGCACAAGGATAATTTTGTTTTCTTCAAATGGTATGTAGCCTACAGTATAACCGACATGTGTATAATGCCCACCAAGGTAAACATTTGGCTATGCACGGTAGACAGGTGACAGGCACTGTTTGATTATGTAGAGTAACTCTTTTGGTGGCCACTATAGGCAGGTTGGATGCTATAGACAGGTGGCCCATATGACAGGTCTGACTTTATTATGCATAACTTTGCAGGATTTTGTTTTCTTTTTTTATTAATCTTGGCTGCTGAGCAAGGTGAGGCGATTGCCTAACTTTGGTAAGAGCAGGTGTGGCAATCGACGAACCTAGGTAAGAGCAGGTGTGGCAATCGACGAACCTTGGTAACGGTAAAGTGTGGCGATCGACGAACCTTGGACAGATCAAGGTGTGGCAATCGACGAACCTTTGTAAGAGCAGGTGTGGCAATCGACGAACCTCGGTAAGAATAAAGTGTGGCAATCGACGAACCTTGGTAAGAGCAGGTGTGGCAATCGACGAACCTCGGTAAGAATAAAGTGTGGCGATCGACGAACCTTTGTAATAGCAGGTGCGGCGATCGACGAACCTTGGTAAGAGCAGGTGTGGCAATTGACGAACCTTGGTAAGGGTATAGTGTGGCGATTGACGAACCTTGGAAAGAGCAGGTGTGGCAATCGACGAACCTTGGTAAGGGTAAAGTGTGGCGATCGACGAACCTAGGACAAATCAAGGTGTGGCAATCGACGAACCTCTGTAAGAGCAGGTGTGGCAATCGACGAACATCGGTAAGAATAAAGTGTGGCGATCGACGAACCTTGGTAAGAGCAGGTGTGGCAATCGACGAACCTCGGTAAGAATAAAGTGTGGCGATCGACGAACCTTTGTATGAGCAGGTGTGGCGATCGACGAACCTTGGTAAGAGTAAAGTGTGGCGATCGACGAACCTTTGTAGAAGCAGGTGTAGGAATCGACGAACCTCAGTAAGAATAAAGTGTGGCGATCAACGAACCTAGGACAGATCAAGGTGTGGCAATCGACGAACCTCTGTAAGAGCAGGTGTGGCAATCGACGAACCTCGGTAAGAATAAAGTGTGGCGATCGACGAACCTTGGTAAGAGCAGGTGTGGCAATCGACGAACCTTGGTAAGAGCAGGTGTGGCAATCGACGAACCTCGGTAAGAATAAAGTGTGGCAATCGACGAACCTTGGTAAGAGTAAGGTGTGGCAATCGACGAACCTCGGTAAGAATAAAGTGTGGCGATCGACGAACCTTTGTATGAGCAGGTGTGGCGATCGACGAACCTTGGTAAGTGCAGGTGTGGCAATCGACGCACCTTTGTTGGGATTATTTTATGTAAACCATGAAATTTGGTTCTATTTGAGTGAAAAAGTTATATTTTAGACCATCTAGAATTGCATGAAACGGTCCATTTTTTTAGACTTTTTTGGAAAGTCTACTTTTTTTTTGGAATGGGTTATGTGAACAGGCCAACATGCCTGTTACCTGTATTATTATACCTGTTTCAATATGAGCGGAGAATACGTAAAGAGGGCTCCAGTCAGTGAAATGGGGCGTCTATTAGTTCTTCTGTTGGCGGAACTGTATTTGTGTCTTTACATTAAGCCATGTTATCCCTTGTATGTTCATTGTGAGAGAAAGCATGAACTGGAAATCAATAAGACGAATGTTGTTGTTCAGTGCATAACGGATGAATACTGGACAGCAGCCAATGTATTAGAAGTCATTCGATCTGATGACACGGTGATTGGAGATTGTGGATCCCAGGGCTGCAGACCTGACCATTGCTACATATGGTGCAACCTTGAAATTGAGCAAAGTCACCACTATTCAATAGAACTATGTGGCCTGAAATGTGTTTCTTTTGGTATCAAAGGTCCGCTCCTTGAAACTGATTATGGCGAATATTACATTTCCATCGATCCTGCTGAGAAGTATCTTGCATTGAATCTGTCTGAAGCAAGACCTTCCACTGAACCAACTACCAGCGATGGACATGAAGCAAACCAAACCGAACAGCCATTTATCTCCCTAAAAGGTGAAGCAGGCCAAGATCCTGAGAGCCAAACATCCACGCCCCTTGAGACCTCATCCATTTTTATTTCATCTACAGAACAATCGCAGCATACTGACATAAGCACCGTGGTAGAAGACAACAAAACGGTTGAAAGTAATGATTACTCATGTTACTGTAGCAACTCTGTCACGAATACAATACTGCTGAGTATTATCCTCGTAATATCCACTACGATCTTGCTAAGCAGCGCAACACGCACTGGCCTGAAACTGCGAAGCAGCAGGAAGAATCGCTTCAATCTTCGCCCAACAGATCTAGATCATGGAAGCATTGACACCCGAAGATCTAAGGACACAACCGATAGTTTACCAAAGTTGTCGCAGCGGTCTGATCATTCTGATAGTTTGAATTTGACGCATGAGTACATGCAATCCCTGATGTCTGCTGAAGACTTCTTGAGAAGCCACACAGACCGTTCAGAGAGTTCAACGTCAAATGAATACACAACCGAAGTCACTGGTCGGGAGCATAGTATTGAGATGACTTCATAGGCATCTAAAATTCCCGACCAGAATCCAGGTGTAAAGATTTCTTCTGACACCAGACGAGAAGCTAGGAAGTGTAAGAAGCGCCACCAGGTGGCAACAAAGACATCCACAATGATGCCTAGACAGCCGGATGACGCGGTTGAAGGTGCGTACTGTTCTATTGATGATATCGTTAGCAACAACAACCAAGCCACATCTACAAAGTCTGATCAGTCAGCAGCTCTTGATTCCTTGATTCCACATGAATAATTTCAGAAGCCGAAACAACGTTCCCTTGAGAACAAGTCTACGCTTCATCCTATCGGTCCTCAACCAATCAATCCATCACGTCAGTTCGAGACCTGCCATGCAGATATCGGTGTTGATGGTTCGTTTGGTCCTGGGCGTGGAAGACCGGAAGGTGATGGAGCATTTCCCACCAGCCACGAGTATGAAAACACACCTCGTAGTCGTCACGGCTTTAAATCAACACCTTCACAACCAGAGGCTTTCCCGAAGCCTCCGCCATTGCCTTAGCATCTAGAGATTAACTGAAATGTCGAGATGATGATTTGTTGTGTCCTGTGCTTGCAAAACCTGAATATGTTGGTGGAGATCTCGTCGCTCACTTTTCATGCTCGGTGTCGCCGCCCCAGAACTAGAGAGTTTCCCAAAGCCTCGCCATCATTTTAGTGTCCACATGTATAATTAACGAAGCACGAATTATTTTATTCTTTAACACTCAATGAGGACAAATATGACTCAAAAGTTTAATTTCTTTCATTTACATTTGAAACTAGTTGTATTTGTGTAATATTTATTTATACATATAATTATATAATACATGTATATTATTAGTATGAATAGTATTGTTGTACAAATTCCCGGACAAATTCGTGTTGTTTGTAGTTTGTACTATGTGTAATGTAGAGTTGTAAATATAGAAACTCAAATTACAAAGTGTTTCGAAGAGATATAACGTGTTCCATCACATTTCCAACCTTTTCACGAGAAATCAATGTCATAATTAGCAATTGGAATGCAATGTAAAAAACATGTACTGTACAAAATACAAATGGTGCTGATTTTGTCCGTTTATCTATGTGTGCAGTTCCTTATCAGTAAATGTGTTGTATGAAAAACAGCTTTTAACTCCTTGAGTGCCAAGTTTGCATTTTTGCGAGTTACAGTACACACAAATGCCATAGAGTATTCAAGTCCCTGGCACGTTACGAGTTAAAGGGATCTACTAAAATTTTCATATTCCACAAACCTTGCTTAGAACTCCAATGCCACGGATCTCGCAGTCGGATCAATGCATTGTTGTATTTGTATTACCAATAGAATAATGGGACATTCCCCCCCTTTCGTTATGAAGATCATAACTATTGAAGTGTTTTGAATTTTAATTATCCACTTGAACGTAATAACTTTGTACAAAGTCATTGCTATGAGTTTGTGATTATCACTTTGCACGTTTGCTTATTACTCAGCCATCACACATCTATAAATAACGTGAAATTTCACACAATACATTGTAGACAAAACATATCACAAAAATACACGTTTTATGAAACCTTTATCACTTTTTGCACATGTCAACAAACTTACTAGATTTCTGTAAGATATATGAGTGTTGATTATGCTATGAATACTGTCTATTTATATTACCTTATTACTTGAAATAATAAAATTACACGTTTCGAAAATAATTTAGACATATTTTCTTAATTTATCTGATGAAATATAGTGTGATGTAAACATGTGCGCGTGTGTTTTTCAAAGAATGTTTGTTACAGGAACGTTTATTGTTCCCATTTCATATTAAGGGGAAATATTTCAATTATGGCAGGGACAAGGGGATGGGGAAGCATAACCCTCAATTTAAAGCCAGGTTTATGTCACTACTAATTGATATATAAAGGGGCCACGAATTAACACACTTCAATGATCTGATGGTGTGTGTAGTGTATATGTTCCATAGGATGATGGTTACAGCGACTCTTCTTGTTCCCTTTGTTATGTCTTAGACAACAATTCCAACTTACGTACGTGCTTGGAATAACATGAGCACACATTAAGCATGGTGTTATGAAATGAATTATTATATTTGGCTGTAGATGAATCCACACGTATTGGAGCACTACCTAACTGGCCCCTTGAAGAAGGCCAATGAATAGGGATACATATCACAGCAAGTCGGATAGAGCAATTCACTGGGTGACGAATGGGGGGGGGGGGGGGGGGTGCAGGGGGAGGGAACTTTCTTCTCTTGCCCTCTCTAATTAGCTACGCCACTGGAGAGGGGGATAACAAAACAAGACGAAAATGATGTGGCATGGGGTATGGGGGGGGGGGGGGGGGGGGTGGTTCGGGCAGGGCACTTTCCTCTTATCTACGTCACAGTAGTCATATCTGCAAATGACAGAGTGTCGATATACTTGTATATACTGCAATGAACAGGGGAGGAGGAGTTAAAGTTTAGCCGAAGTCCTTCCCGTGCTAATTTAGGCACATAAGGCTGTGCCTATCTCCGATTCATTAGCCCCAGGCCACACGTCTACTAGCCAGTAGAGGGCCAGTCCTCTAGTAATTTCTCTTCTCCATTCTATATAAATGCCTAGAAGGCAGAAGGTAACATTTGTAAAGTCTTCGGTATGACCCGGTCTGGGTTCGAGCCCCGGACCTCCCATGCATGATGCGGACACTCTAACCGCTAAGCCACCATGCTCGGTTAAAGATCTAGATAGTTTTGATGAGCGTGTTTGTTTTAGTTTTGTTTATGGAAAGGAAATGGAAACGATTTGACGAAGCACTCTTACTTCAATTATTACATGTACTATCATGACTATGTAAAACAAAGTATACATAAGTACCTAGCACTTTTTAATAAATGGCATTGGCACAGCAAAACTATTATATTTGTGAGGGTTTTAAAAGGGGTATCTAAATATTGGAAATATACACAACATAACTCTTATCTTACATATTTTCGTTTCTCTGCACCTCTACTAGAAAACAATTAAACCTCGAAATATGAAAACTAATCATGATTTATAGGAAGCGCAATGTCGATACTAATCCAACTATTATCAACTATCCAAACATGTTATTGAATGGGAAAAGAAAGTGAAGGAGGAGTTTGAAAGTTCATGCAAGTGCTTGCAAACAAGTGCCTTGATAGTAACATGAATATTTATCACCTGACTTAGTAAATACAGTACATGTCGCTGCTGTGGTCTATTTTAGGATAGACCATGGGGATAGCACACCCCTGTAAGTCAAGTCAGATGATAAAACAGTTATTACATTTGTTGTCGGGAAAATCACGGAATATTCCTACCCTCGGGATTTCAAATGCTATTTCGTGAAGAAAATAAGTCCCTCGACCTTCCCTCAATAGCATTTAAAATCCCTCCGGATGTAATATTCCGTGCTATAACCTCCACCGCCATGTAATAACTGTATAATATATACTTCATCTTTCCTCCTTCATAATCTATCAAATGTCGGAACTAAAGCAGCCCAAACAGTTCATGAGTTTTTGTGCAACCAATTTGAGATATATACAATACATAGTCTCCATTATAGGTGGGCGACACCAAATGTTACATTCAATGAACTAATACAAGAGGAGAAATTAATGTATATAGGCCTACAACTCGAAGAATCGAAGATCTCCAGTCGATGAGATGGGACGGTTATATTAGTTCTCGTGTTGGCGGTATTGGTCCTGCGTCTTTTTATCGAACCTTGTTTTTCATTTTCTGTACAGTGTGAGCGAAAGCATGAACTTGAAATCAGTAATAGGACGAGTGTCGTTGTTCAGTGCATCACGGATGAATACTGGACATCAGCTAATGCATTCGAATTCATTCGATATGATGATACGGTTATTGGGCATTGTGCTTCTGATCGTTGCACCCCTAGTTATTGTAACTTGTGGTGTAACACTGTTACCGAAATCGGTTATCATTTTGATCTTAAATTGTGTGGGTTCAAATGTTTTATATTTAGTATCAAAGATCCACTGCTTGCAACTGATTTTGGTGAGTACTACATTCGTGTCAACTCTGTAGATGTATTCCTTGCATTGAATCTGTCTGGGAACATACGCTTGGGACAATCAGTTCTCTCAATTACTATCAGAACGCATACAGAACTTGTAAGGCACACATGGAAGCACCTGGATACATCAACTGTTTCGATGTATACGACAGAACAATCGCAGCATACTGAAACTAGTAAAGTGAACAAGAAAGAGGATGATAACACTCTGAACAGAAATATCTGCACCTGTTGCGGTCAAAATTCTGTCACAGATATAGTACTACTGAGTATCAACCTCGTAATATCCACTTCGATTCTGTTAAGCATTGCAGCAAGCACCGGCCTGAAACTGCGAAGAAGAAGAACGAATCACTTCACTCCGTGCTTAAGAGATCCGGATCTTGGACGCATTGATACCCGACAATCTAAGGACACAAACGACAGCTTGCAGAAATTGTCGCAGCTGTCTGATCATTCGGATAGTTTGAATTTGACCCACGAGTACATGCAAGCCCAGATGTCTGCTGAAGACAGAACGTTCAGAGAGTTCAACGTCAAATGAATACACGACCGAGGTCACTGGTCGAGAGCCAATAATTGAGATGACTTCCTACGCATCTAAAAATCCTGACCAGAATCCAGGTGTCAAGATTTCCTCTGACACCGGGAAAGAAGCTAGGAAGTGTAAGAAGTGCCACCAGGTGGCAACAGAGACATCCGTAATGATGCCTAGGCAGCCGGATGACGCGGTTGAAGGTGCGTACTGTTCTATCGATGACATTGTTAGTGACAACAAACGGGTCTAATCTACAAAGTCTGATCGGTCAGAAGTTCTTGATTCATTGAATCCGCGCGAGGGATCTGGGAAGCCGGAACAACGTTCCCTTGACAACACGCCTACGGTTTATCCTATCGGCCCTCAGCCATTGTATCAATAATTTCAATGCGCTCGGACTCTCCAGGCAGAAATCGGTGTTGATGATTCCTGTCGTCCTGGGCATGGACAACCGGAAGATGGTTTAGAATTTACCACCGGCCACAAGTATGAAAACACACCCCGTAGTCGTCACGGCTTTAAATCAGCCACTTCACAGCCAGAGACATTCCCGAAGCCTCCGCCATTGCCTTTCAATATAGACATGGAATGAAACATCGGTTTTGATGGTTCGCTTTATCCTGAGCTTGGGAAACCCGAAGGTGATGGCCGATATCTCATCGGCTCGTGGTATAAAAACACAACTCGAAGTCGCCACGGGTTGGAATCAACAACCAGAGACTTTCCCCGAAGCCTCCGCCATTACCTTTCAATTTCGACATTGACGAAAACATCGGTGTTGATGATTCGCGGCGTCCTGTGCCTGGGTAGAATGAAGGTGATGGTGGGTATCTCGTCGACAAAGAGTACGATCACCCAGCTCATTGTCGTCGCTGCGTCGTTTAACAACCCGCTCCAGAACAGAGTTTTCCCGAAGACTCTGCGAATGTCTTTCTGTTCATACGTAAATTAAAATCATAGCACGACTTATCTTAATCGTTAACCATAAATAAGACTCAAACTGAAGAGTATATTGTTTGCATTATATATATTGTCTTGATATTTTGTAATGTCGTTAATATTTAGCCTTTTGTATGCCGTCATCTTTTGTAATTCGTTTTATTTGTATAATATGTGTATAATGTAAAGTTGTAAATGTAGGTACGAGTTTTCACAGGCTTGCAGAGTCACTGGCTCAAATTCAAACTGTAAAGAGGAAAACTATGTTCCTTGACGTATCGAACCTTTTCTGTTTTCAAGAGAAATCAGTGTCACCATTATAAGCCTTTTAGAAGCAAAATTCCTGTACATGTAATGAAAATGTTAATAATTATTTAATCTACTGTATAGTGCATTAAAATAAGTTGATCTATTTTTCCGTATCCAATCAGTAAACATACTTGAGCATCGTAGTAAAATTTATATAGCGATGCCATTATACTTAAATGAATGCTTAAAGGGTGACTAAATTAAAAAATAAAAACGCTTTGGTTGATCTATGATAATGAATACATCACATATCTGTTGACTATTTCATGTACATTTCTGTCATATTTTTATATTATTTTTTATATTATTTTTATTCTACCTGCTAAGATCCACCCCTAAAAAAACCCTACACAATTGACTTCTCTGACATCACAATACCATTCAACCACCGATCACCTAGATAAACATTTACAAAATATATGTTCTCACCCACTGAGTACCGTATTTCATTGAAACCTTCTTTTCATGGTGAGTGGGCATTGTATAAAGCTTACAATACTATTGTAAACAGCTTAAAACTGGTGGTCAGTTGACATACCAATGTCTTTTGTTCATCTAGCTGACTGATGGAATGGTATTGTGAGGTCAGAGAAGTCAAGACAATAGCTTCTGGCAGGGTTTTTCAGGGGTGAAGCTGAGCAGGTAGAAAAAATAAATAGAAAAATTAATATAAAAAATATGACATCAAATAGTCAACAGATATATGATGTATTCATTATCATAGATCAACCAAAGTGTTTTTAATTTTTAATTTAGTCACAGCCTACTATAACCTGTGTTTTTAAGGTCCACAGTTGAGTAGTGTTGAAGTACTTTTAGCTGCGTGGAAATATGATCTATATTCTATTGTTCTAGAACATTATAGATATAAATATTATGTTTTTTTAAATATCATATGACGGCCGTATGACATGGTTACTACAACATGGGAACAATTATTGATCATGTGGTTATATTATTATTAATCAGTTGATGCATTTCTCTAGTGGGGCCTACGTATTGAGGCACTTGTATAACTTTCCCCGTAGCTGCGCCACTGCGGATGAACTGTCCGATCAAGACGAAGAGAATAGGTAACGTGGTGCTGGGGGGGGGGGGGGGGGGGGGAGGGGGTGATTAGGCAGGGTACTTTCCTCTTTAATTGCGTTGCTGGAGAGGGGACCAGATTACCTTTAGAAGACAAGAGTGTCGATACTGCTATCAAAAGTAGAGCAGGCTTTCGTTTATGGATTTAGAGAGTTATGACTATGGCGAGTTAATGTGAAATCACTCTAAGTGACAACCAAAACTACGAGTACCCACGAGTATCTGTGGTTTTCCAAAAGGGGTTTCAAAATGTCATAATTAAGTATTTTGCTTTCCTGTCTGAGTGCCCTTCTTCAGATTTCGACCTTACAAGGAGTAACACGTAATCAAAGATGTATTGGGCAACGCAGCATCGTAGATACTTATGAACTGAAACTACCATTCGTCATCACTCATCAACATAATTTACTCAAAGGTGAAACCAACTAAGTGATAATAAACGAGGAGTGTAAAATACAATTTTCCATAACGTATATAACGATATCTTTAAGAACACATTTGCTTTCTACTTCACGCTGCTAAGCCAATCGAATCATGAGTAGCAAATCCAACCAATACGGTTCCCGAGTTTCAATCTGTACAGCAAATCATATATATCTTAACATAAATGGTGCTTGGTGATTGTTGCATGCCAATGCCAACTGTTTCAGTATACCCTAGGCCAGAGAAGCATACAAAAGCAGAGAACGGACTCGAGTCACTATTAAGATTGGACACCAAATCATCCTCGTGCTGGCGGCATTGTCTTTGAATCTTTACATCATTCCTTGTTTTTCCTTGTCGTTCCAGTGTAAGAGGAAGGTTGAACTAGAAACGAATGGGACGGCTGCTGCTGTTCACTGCATAGTAGACCAATACTTGGAAGCAAGTGATAGAGTAGAAATGAATCGATCTGATAGTATAGCGATTGGGACTTGTATTTCAGAATTAGGATGCAATCCGAGCAGTTGCTACGCATGGTGCCATGGCAATACTGAAAGTGGGGATCATTTTACACTTGAACTGTGTGGACTGAAATGTTTTTCCTTCAGTATCAGGTACCCTCTCGCTGAAACCGATTATGGCGAATATTATATTTCTATCGATCCTGCACACACATTTCTTGCATTGAATCTTTCAGAAGCCAGACCTTCCTCTGAACCAACTAAAAGCGATGAAGCCAACCAAACTAGAGAAAATGTTACCTCAACAACGAACAAAGCAGACAGAGATCCTGAAATACAAAAATTGACGCCCTTAGAGATCACGGGTATATCCTTCACAGATCAATCGGAACTTACTGACAAAAATATCGTGGGACAAGATAATAACACTATGACAAGTAATGATTACTTATCATGCTGCTGTAACAATTTAGCCACGAGTACAATACTTCTGAGTATCATCATCGTCATATCCGCTACACTCCTTTTAAGCAGTGCAGCACGAACCGGCCTCAAATTCAGAAGGGGCGGAAAGAATAGCTTCATTCCTCGCCCAACAGATCCTGATCATGGAAGTATTGACACCCGCAGATCTAAAGACACTAACGACAGCCTGCAAAAGTTGTCGCAGCAGTCTGATCATTCGGATAGTTTGAATTTAACGCACGAGTACATGCAATCCCTGATGCCTGGTCAATTCCATCTGAAAGACCTACGAGGACATTCAGAGAGTTCTTCGTCTAATGAGTACACACCAGATGGAACTGGTCGAGATCCGAGGGTTGATATATCTTCACCAGCAACAGACATTGCTAAACAGATACCGATAATTACTGTTGCTTCCAACAAGCAAGATATTTTGGGTGAAAAGCCCATCATTTCTTCTGACCCAGGACGAGTTGTCTTGAGGAAGTGCAAGAAGGAACAGCAGGTAGCGACAAAGGCACGGGACGGAGTCCCATACAGCCGAGCGACGCGGTTGAAGGTGCGTACTGTTCTATCGATGACATTGTTCGCGACAAAACTCAAGCAACATCTACAAAGTCTGATCAGTCAGGAGTCCTTGATTCATTGATTCCACATGAGGAATCTCAGAAGCCGGAGCAACGTTCCCTTGATAACAAGCCTACGCTTCATCCTATCGGTCCTCAACCTTTGAAGCTATCACGTCAGTTCGATGAGACCTGCCCATGCGGATATCGGTGTTGAGGGTTCGTGTCGTACTGGGCGTGGGAGACCGGAAGGTGATGGAGAATTTCCCACCGGCCACGAGTATGAAAACACAGCTCGCAGTCGTCACGGGTTTAAAGGAGGGGCGCAATCCCGGCTTTGATTCAGCTTTATAGCTTTGAATATGTGCCTTTATTGATATACCACATTCTTTTTCTTTTTTTAATCCTTAAGTTGGGCAAAAAAGGAAAATTTCATGCACATTTTTGGCTCTTTTTCGCGTCGGCGTTCCATACTCCTAAAAAAGTAATTTTAGCGGAGCGATGAGCTCATGAGTCATGACGTCACCTGCAGGCAATAACACGGAAGAGCGAGAATTGTTTACAACGTGGTTCAATGCAAACACTTTGACTTGCTAGTAATACAAACTCGTATTTGCTTGAAAATTGAGGATTAACTGAAATTGCCTCAGGAATGAATTTTAGCAAGATGCAGCAACACATCTAAGGAAAGTATTAGCCTGCACCGTTTTCCATAAGGATCCACGTATGAGGCGGATTTAGAACTCGAAGGTTAAATTAACGAGGGCCGGCTGGGAAGGACCTAGCGAGTGTGTGCAGGTCTGCCAGAGTTTCGGGGGGCCGCGCGGCAAGACAGGTTATGCTCTCGCGTGCTAGCTGCCGCGCCAACTACCTATGTATTACCAGTTCTGAAAAGTAACGAAAATGCAAGATTATTACGATCGCACCTATTCTAGACTATTTCTTAACTTACTTACATGTTTGCATGGCTTTTCAAACAAATACAAGAACGATTACCTTAGATGGACAAATCTATCACTTTCGTGGCCTCTTTGAGTTGACAATGTTTATTGTTTTTTTTCTCTGTCGGCATTCTAATGCCGACAGAGAAAAAAACAATAAATGAGCTGAACTTAGCGCTCTTTTGTAGTTTTGTTAATTTGCAAACGGCGTAGACTACGTGTATGATATCGATGCCCAGAAATTGATTGACTATGTTCAACCTCCCGCACGCTCGCCAACGACTTGAGTTTTGGATTTGTAAAAGTAATATTATGCTCAAAACTGAGGTAATTCTGAATGTTCTGTTAATATATTTCCGTAAATATTGTTAAATAGATCCATCAAAGCAATGATGCTTGTCATTTTATTGCCGCATAAAAAGATGAATTTGAGTGCGAAACACCGCATTTTTGTACACCAGGTTTTGAGACGTGATCGGATGAAGCCGCCACTTATTATGGTTAGGCTAGGCCTGGGCTAGCCGCAGCGCTCGTGCGTGCTGATAGCCGGAAGACCTGTCTGCGAGGGGGCTGGGTATACGATTGCTATAATCATATCCGAGACTTCCTCGAAGCGATTTTAGAGTGAGTATGCGCCTTTATTTGGCAATTATATTTGTTGTATTTGTGGAGACAAATAATGAAATAAGAATTATAATAATGGTGTCTGCAATTATGGGGAAATTGTCATGAATTTGCTCAGCCACGCTCAACAAATCTGTTCGGTTGCACCTCTATCACTTCCATTCCATTTTGGCTGCCAACGCACAATTTGGAATGTTATCTTCAGGAACTGTCAATTCAAAACTCGATTCTGACTCTGATCCAGATCTTTCGTCTAATTCACGCTCACTGTTAGAATCAGATGAATCTGGGTGTGGACCCTCCATAATTATAAACTCAAATAAATGTATGTAGATATTGAACAAAATCGAAATAATATCTCTCTGTCAATGTGATTAGATGCGCTCAGCGTGTACGTCTATGACAATTAGAGTATCGGGGATCCTGTGATTGCCTGCAGATGACGTCACAACTATGACGTCATTTTTCTTCGCCCGAACTCAATTTTTTTTGGGGGCACTTTCAAAGTAAATTTTCAGGTCCTCATATCATTTATAAATAATTTTCCAAGTGCAAAACAGTTGTTTTATTCGAAATCTACATGTAAGTGGCTTTCTGAAGGGCTAAAATGCCATTTTCAGCTGATTTTCTTGACACCATACCTTTAAATCAACCGCTCCAGAACTAAAGACTTTCCCGAAGCCTCCGCCATTGCCTTTTAATCTAGAACTTAAATGAAATGTAGCGATAATTACACACAAAATATCATTCTATAGAAGACATAACTAGACTATATACGGCCATTTACTAATCGTAGACACTTTTAATTATATTACTCGCTTGTAACATGTAAAAATAAAGATACATTGTACGAATAATTTTAATATTTGATAATCAATTATACATGCATGTCTGGAAATTAAGCATTTGTTTTGTGTTGAATAGTTTATACGGACTTCCTAAAAGAAGCCTACTGGCCGAGAGTGAACATTTTCGACCTTGCTCACCTTGCTCACAAAAAAAAACAAGTTCAATCACATAGGAAAGGTACTTTCCACTCTCGTCCTCTCTCTTTTAGCTACATCACTGGAGAGGAAGAAAGATCAGAATAAGACGGAGAGAATGAGTAACACTGTGATGGGAGGGGGGGGGGGGGGGGTGGTGGGGGTGGTGGTACAGGGAGAGCACTCTCCTCTAATGCCACCTCCCTTTTAGCTACGTAACTATAGAGGGCAACATATCAGCAAAGAGATATGAATGGTTTGACAAATTAAAGCACTCTTATTTCAAGTGTCATTTAAAACAAAAAGTGAATGTAAGTATCTGAAAGTTAAAGTAAATAAATCAAATCTCGCACTTAAAACAAAATATAACAAGCGCATCGTATAGATTGTCATCTTGTGAAACTGAGGGTGAAACTATCATAAACTACCCAATTTGAAAGTGCATTTAAATAAAACAAAAAAGGGAACTATATAAAATATAAACCTCGCCTTTCCTGCGTATTTGATCAAATCGAGAATTCAAAGCGGTGCGAACCGATCGCAGATTTCTGTACAACAAATTTAAGATATATGCAACACAATTTAATGTCAATTTAAGTGAGCTGACAAAAACACTGCTTTCAATGCAAGAGGTGATACTGTTCAAAGGATCAACAAGCTCTAATCAGCGAGATGGGACGACACTTAGTTCTCGTGCTTGCGGCATTGGTCTTGTGTCTACATATCGAACCTTGTTTTCCCTTGACTTTTCATTGTGAGAGAAAACGTGAACTAGAAACCAACAGGACGAGTGTCGTCGTTCAGTGCATTACAGATCATTTCTGGGTAGCAGCTGAGACATTAGATTTTATTCGATCTGATGACACTGTTATTGGGAGTTGTGGTTCCCAAGGCTGTAATCCAAATCGATGCTACATATGGTGTAACCCTGAAAGCGAACACGCACCTCATCTTACACTTGAACTATGTGGATTGAAATGTCTTTCAGTCAGTATTAAAGGTCCGCTTATTGAATCTGATTATGGCGAATATTACATTTCTATCGATCCTGCACACAAAACCCTTGCATTGAACCTTTCAATGTTTGTACCTCCCACTGAACCAACCACACATGATGAAGCCAACCAAACCGGACAACCGTTTATCTCCCCTAAACGTGAAGCAGGCGAAGATCCTGAGAGCCAAACATCCACGCCCCTTGAGACCTCATCCACTTTAATTTCATCGACAGATCAATCGCAGTATACTGACATACGCACCGTGATAGAAGACAACAAAACGGTTGAAAGTAATGACTACTCATGTTGCTGTAACAACTCTGTCACGAATACAATACTTCTGAGTATCATCCTCGTAATATCTGCTACGATCCTGTTAAACAGTGCAACGCGCACCGGCCTAAAACTGCGAAGCAGCAGAAAGAATCGCTTCAATCCTCGCCCAACAGATCTGAATCATGGAAGCATTGACACTCGACAATCTAAGGACACTAACGACAGCTTGCAAAAGTTGTCGCAGCTGTCTGATCATTCTGATAGTTTGAATTTGACGCACGAGTACATGCAATCCCAGATGTCTGCTGAAGACTTCATGAGGAGCCACACAGACCGTTCAGAGAGTTCAACGTCAAACGAATACACAACCGAGGTGACTGGTCGGGAGCCTAGAATTGAGATGACTTCCTACCTATCTAAAAACCCTGACCAGAATCCAGGTGTCAAGATCTCCTCTGACACCGGACGAGAAGCTAGGAAGTGTAAGAAGCGACACCAGGTGGCAACAAAGACATCCACAATGATGCCTAGACTGCCGAGTGACGCGGTTGAAGGTGCGTACTGTTCTATTGATGATATCGTTAGCAACAACAACCAAGCCACATCTATAAAGTCTGATCAGTCAGAAGTTCTTGATTCCTTGATTCCACAATGTCATGAGAAATCGCGGCCTCCGGAACAACGTCCCCTTGACAACAAGTCTACGCTTCGTCCTGTTGGCCCTCAAGCATTGAATCCATCATTTCAACATGATCGGACTCTCCAGGCAGATATCGGTGTTGGAAAACCGGGAGATGGTGGAGAATTTACCACCGGCCACGAGTATGAAAACACACCTCGCAGTCGTCGCGACTTGAAGTCAACCACTCTAGACATGATTGAACCAGAGACTTTCCTGGAGCCCCCGCCATTGCCTTAGCATGTAGAGATAAAAAAACGAGTTGATGATTCGTTGTGTTCTAAGCTAGGAAGCCCCGGCAGTGATGGTGGATTTTCGTCGATCACGTATGATTACACAGCTCGTTAATTATGTGCTGTGTCCTGAGCTTGGAAACCCCGAAGGTGATCTAACCAGTCATCTGTATGCCACCACACTCCGTTGTCGCCGTGTTGTTGAACCAACCGCTCCAGAACTACACTTTCCCGAAGCCTCCGCCATTTCCATATCATCTAGAGATTGAATAATAATCGGTGTAGATGGTTCCGTTCTAAGCTAGGAAGACCAGGGAGTCATGGAAGTCATTCTGGTTATCTCGTCGATCACGAGAATGACTACACAGCTCGTTATCGCTCCTGAATTAGAAAGTTTCCCGAAGCCTCCGCCATGGCCTCAGTGTTCACATGTAGAAATCAACATAGCACGAATTAAGTTTTTTAATTTTCAGTAGTCAATAAAGAAAAAGCATGGCTGAGGTATAATGTGTGTATAATCTTGTTCCATCCTCTACGAAGTCAGAGCCAGCAGAAGCCCTTAACTCATTAATACAACATGAAACATAAAAGAAGAATAGAACAATTGTCCCTTGATAACAAGTCTTTGCCTTATCCCATTGGTCCTCATCCAATGAATCCATCATTTCCGTTCGTTGTGACTCTCCTGGCAGATATTGGTGTTGTTCGTTCGCGTCTTCCTGGGCGTGGAATATCGGAAGGCGATGGAGAATTTCCCACGGGCCATTGAGTATGAAAACACAGCTCGCAGTCGTCACGGCTTAAAATCAACCACGTCACAACCAGAATCCAGTCGCTGTGTTGTTGAACAATCCGCTCCAGAACTAGATAGTTTCCAGAAGCCTCCGCTAATGCTTCTGTGTTAACATGTAGAATAAACAAAGCACGAATTTTAATCTGAAGCATTCAATAAGGGAAAAGCATGAATGTAAATATATTGTTGTTGTTATGTATATCATGTATCATTTAAAGGGGTGGTTCAGTTTTGGTATAGAGGGCGCTTCAAGACTTTCTTTTTTTGGTAATACAAATCTAAGTGTAATATTTTGAAAAGCACACAATTTTAATGACAGCATAAACTTAAAAAAAAAATAAAAAAATCGGTTTAGAAACTGAAGGATACTTAAACATATCTCATTATTTATTTATTTATTTATTTATTTGTTCTAGTTATTTTATACTGCAAGGTAGGCCTGTTAAGTTATGCAAAACTGCTTTACAAAGGAATAAATGTTGGGGACCAAGCATGGAACAGGTTTGGGTTTTCAAATTTCCCTTTCGTGAAAAAGATATTTACGATTGTATCAACCATTCATCACTTTAATTTATGCACATATCAACAGGGTTACGTTTATTTGTAAGTTTGTAAATAATTTACCCTTTTTTATTTCGTCATGAATTGTATTTAGTATGTTGTGTTGTTTGTTATTACTGTGTATATGATGATGTAAATACAAATACAATTTCACACATCCTACTTCATTGTTGTCACGAGAAATCAGTGATGATAAAAAAGATAATATTTCTCTGTGTTTAATTCTCCATCAGTAAATGTGTTGTATCATAAACAAACGTTAATAACGTAGTTAAATAGATGTGTTGGATTCCAGAGAATTATATGAATGCTTTACAGGGTATGTAATACTTTATAATAAAATAATATGTGATCGCGTGTGGACGTGGTGTAGGTATGCGTAGTGTGTATTTTTACAAATAATGAATGTTTATGAGTGCAATGGTACGAATATTTGCATGAGGTGAACGATGGAATATTCGTACCATTGAACGAATGGAAAACACCTAGGTGTAACAACTCAAATAGATCTTTAAAGGGATAGTTGAGTTCTGGTAGAGAGAGTACAGTTTTAGTCAAACTGAATTTTAGTAACTAAAACCTGCACCATGACATTACAAACTAAAAATTATAACTCCATATGCTCAAAAGGAATACAAAAATTACAAACGACAAAGCAAAAAGCCAGTTATCATTCAAAAAGAGCTGTTTAAGCTAAAGAGTGCGCTTAAAAAAACGCATTTGTTTAAACCATTTTAAATAAAATATTGTGCATGTGATGTTTTGTTGAAAAAGCGATTACATAGAGAGATAATCAACAACTATCTAAAAACCTCTTTTGAAAATTTTTGAAAAGAGAAAGCATTTTAACACGAATTTTAACGGCTGGTTCAAAATTATCGAATTCTTGTGGGGCCCCACATTTATTACAAATGGATATGTTTATGGATATTTCAGCCGTTTCTGAACCGATTTTGATCAAATAAAGTTTATTCTGCCATTAAAATTGTATGCTCTTTCAAATTTTACACTCTGTTTTTCAGTATCTCGAAAAAAAAAAAAATTGTGTAGCGCCCTCTCTACCAAAACTCAACTATCCCTTTAAATAGATCCTTTTCATTTGATATATTGGCGAATTAACACGTTACCCTGGGAAGCTCTGCGCGTTAGTTTATTAACGCGCGCTGACGATTGCACAAAACAACTACATGAAAATACCATTGCACGATAATGACGTCAAAATCGTGCAATGGTACTTTTCCACGAATGTCATGTGACATGAAATCAACCAATCACATTGCGAAAACATTCTAAGGTGTTATATAAATAAAATAATGTTGGTTACAGCGACTCTTACACCATGTATACTGTTAGGGTTACCTTTGCTGTTTAGTCTTCGACATTGGAGAGGGGGAAATAACAGAGCACAAGACAAAGATAATGGGTCACATGAGATGGAGGGGGGGGGGGGGGGGGGAGGGTTCAGGGAGGGCACTTTCCCCTTAGCTACGCTACTGGACACACATTAGAGGGAGTCAAATCGACAACAGAGAGAGTGTCGATACTGCAATGGAGAGGAGAGGAGGAGTCTGTATATAAAGATCTTGAGAGTTTTGAGGGGCATGTTTGTTTTAGTTTTGTTTATGGAAAGGAGATGTGAACGATTTGACGAAGCACTCGTACCTCAAGCATGTCAAGTACTGTTTGAAACAAAGTGTCATACGTATCTGGCAATTTTTGATAAACATCGGCAAAGCAAAACTACTATATTTAAGAGTGTTTTTAAAAGGGTATCTAAATACTTGTAAACGTACACTACTTTCTCTTTAGATATTTTCTTTTTCCTGTGCCTGTACTAGTAAATCAATCAAACCTCGATATATATATAAACTAATCAAGATTTTGGGGACCCTACCTTGTCATTTCTCCTTCACTGGAAAGGGAGAAAGTCATATCAGCTACAAAAAGACAGAGTGTCGGTACGGCATTGAAGATTATATGAGTTTATCGATGCTTATATGAGTTATGAGGGCTTTGCCTTTTGTGTGTGTGTGTGTGTGTGTGTAAATTACAGGAAATGAATGAAAGGAGATGTGATTGATATGACAAGCACTCTAGTTACACCAAAAAGTGTAAGTTCATACAATATATGTCGAATTCTGATAAAACACTGACTTAAAGAGGTTTCAAAATGTGGTTTTGTCTCTTGAAAATGCTTTAAAACAAAAAGTACTATTTTAATGGTCTGTGTTGTTTTGTCCTAACAAGTAAATCAATCCTCGGCCCACCAAACCCAAACCCCAACTTCAACAACTCGGACCCCGACACAATTCATTGGATACAAAATATCATAAACTATCCACTGATTGTTATTGAATGTGGAAGGGAAGAGTAGGAGGAGTTTGAAAGTGATTGCAAACACGGGGTGATGGGGATGCTTAGGCAGGACACTTTCCCCTTTAATTACGTTGCTTGAGAGTGGATCATCATGATCATAATATAGCTTTAGAGGACAAGAGTGTCGATACTGCAATTAAAAGTAGAGGAGGCATTCGTTTATAGATTTAGAGAGTTATGAGAGCGGAGCCGTTTTTAGATTTTAAAAAATTTATTATGGCAAGTAAATGTGAATGCACTCTTACTCCAAGTGACAACTAACAGTACGGGTACATACGAGTATCTGTCGTTTTTTCCAAGGGGTTTCAAAATGTCAGAATATAAGTATTTTTCTGAGTGCACTTCATAACATTTCGAACTATACAAGAAATTAAACGTAATCAAAGATTTATTGGGCAACGCAGCATCGTAGAACCTTATGAAGTGAAACCACCATTCATCATAAAAATAATTTACTGAAAGATGAAACCAACTTAATGATATTTTAGCTTTTTTCCTACAAAACGTACCTTGTATTATCTTTAATAGATATTTGCATTTCTACTTCACGCTCCTAAGCCAATAGAATCGCGAGTAGCAACCCCAACCAATACTGTTCCCGGGTTTCAATCTGTACAGCAAATTATAGATATCATAACATAAAGAGTGCTTGGTGATTGTAGCAATTATGCCAACTGTTTTCAGTATATACTCCATGCCAGAGAAGCATCAAAAGGCATAGAACATACTCGAGTCACTATCAAGATGGGACACCAAATAATCCTTGTGTTGGCGGCATTGTCTTTGAATCTTTACATCAAGCCTTGCGTTCCCTTGTCGTTCCAGTGTGAGAGGAAGGTTGAACTAGAAACAAATGGAGTGGTTGTCGTTGTTCACTGCATAGTGGACCAATATTTGGAAGCAAGTGATAGAGTAGAAATGAATCGATCGGATAGTTTAGCGATTGGGTTTTGTGTTTCCCAATTAGGATGCGATCCAAGCTCTTGCTACATATGGTGTAACACTGAAATCGACCAAAGACATCATTATAGAGTTAAACTGTGTGGGCTCAAATGTTTTTCATTCACTATCCAAGGCCCGCTCCATGAAACTGATTATGTCGAATATTCCATTCTCTTCAATCGTGCACACAAATTCCTTGCATTGAATCTTTCTGAAGCCAAACTTTCCACTGAACCAACCACACGTGATGAAGCCAACCAAACTGGAGAACCATTTATCTCCCCTAAAAGCGAAGCAGTCCAAGATCCTGAAAGACAAACATCCACATCTCTTGAGACCTCAGCCATTTTAATTTCATCTGCAGAACAATCGCATCATACTGACATAAACATCGTGGTAGAAGACAACAAAACGGTTGAAAGTAATGACTACTCATGTTGCTGTAACAACTCTGTCACGAATACAATACTGCTGAGTATCATCCTCGTAATATCTGCTACGATCCTGTTAAACAGTGCAACGCGCACCGGCCTAAAACTGCGAAGCAGCAGAAAGAATCGCTTTAATCTTCGCCCAACAGATCTGGATCATGGAAGCATTGACACCCGACAATCTACGGATACAAACAACATCTTGCAAAAGTTGTCGCAGCTGTCTGATCATTCGGATAGTTTTAATTTGACGCACGAGTACATGCAATCCCAGATGTCTGCTGAAGATTTCTTGAGGAGCCAAACAGACCGTTCAGAGAGTTCAACCTCAAATGAATACTCAACCGAGGTCACTGGTCGAGAGCTTAGAATCGAGATGACTTCCTACGCATCTACAAATCCTGACCAGAATCCAAGTGTCAGGATTGACACCGGACGAGAAGCTATGAAGTGTAATAAGCGCCACCGGGTAGCAACAGAGTCATCCACAATGATGCCTAGACAGCCGGATGACGCGGCTGAAGGTGCGTACTGTTCTATTGATGATATCGTTAGCAACAACAACCAAGCCACATATATCAAGTCTGATCAGTCAGAAGTTCTTGAATCCTTGATTCCACAATGTCATGAGAAATCGCAGCAACCGGAACACCGTCCCCTTGACAACCAGTCTACACTAAGTCCTGTCGGCCCTCAACCATTGAATCCATTATTTGAACATGATCGGACTCTCCAGGCAGATATCGGTGTTGATGATTTGTGTTGTCCTAGGCTCGGAATACCGGAAATTGGTGAAGAATTTACCACCGGCCACGAGTATGAAAACACACCTCGCAGTCGTCGCGACTTGAAGTCAACCACTCTAGATATGTTAGAACCAGAGACTTTCACGGAGCCTCCACCATTGCCTTAGCATGTAGAGATTTAATAAAATATCGAGTTGATGATTCGTTGTGTCATACGGTACGAATACGCGACAGTGATGGTGGATATCTCTTCAATCACGTATGGTTACACAGCTCGTTAATGATTTGCTGCGTCCTGAGCTTGGAAACCCCGAAGGTGATGTGGTTATCTCATCTGCATGCCGGCTGCATGCCAACACAGCACGTTGTCGCCGCGTTGTTGAACGAACCGCTCCAGAACTAGAGTATTTCTCAAAGCCTCTGATGATGTCTCAGTGTTCACAGTCATGTAGAATAAACAAAACACGAACTATTTTTTATCTGAAACACTCAACGAAAAAGAAGCTCGACTGGAATGTATATGTTTTGTTGTGATATATACATGTATAATGTCTTATTTTAGGTATAAACGTTGTAATTTTGTAAATAGTTTATTTCGACAAATTTTGGATTTTGTATTGTTGTTGTTGTTACTGTGTATATGATGATGTAAATATGTATAACAATTTCGCACATCCGACCATCGCTGTTTCTACATGATTAATACGTGTCACGAAAATATATTGAATATTAGAATAATTTATAGAATGGGTTGATAAATCCCTGCAATCTGATTGGTTGAGAGCAAAATTTGTGCAGACAATTAATTGTACTGGATGCATGAAAAGTCATGCGTCCGGTAAAAAAATCATGCGTCCGGTAAAAATGTCATGCGTCCGGTAAAAAATGTCATGCGTCCGGTAAAAAAATCATGCGTCCGGTAAAAAATTTCATGCGTCCGGTAAAATTATTTCATGCATCCGGTAATTTTTCTAATTTTTAATTTTTTGACTTTTTGGGGGGTCGTAACAATGCCCATTCTATAAAACAGATGATGCGCAAGTTTATTTCGTGGGTCGGTGGAATTGTTTGCACGCGGTATATATGGAAACTAGTCTAAACCCACTCGGCTTCGCCTCGTGGGTTTAACAGTTCCATAGTTACCTTGTGCAAACAATTCCTACCGACCCACTCATACCTGCGCATCATTTGTATAATGCCATATGTACATTATTCTAAACAAAATGCTAATATTTGTATTTGTAATAATTATACCTGTATACTTAAAACGAATACATTTATGTGCGCGTACTCCATCAGTAAATATTCTTTTAAATCGTAAACAGACGTTAAAAACGTACTTATGTAATTGTCAGTGGCGTAGCGAGGGTCAAGTGATTGGGGGGGCACAGCTGCGAGGGAGCGTAGCGCCCGAGAGGGGGGAGGGGGGGGGGTGGGAGGGGGTGTCCCCCCTCCCACGGTAGGGAGCTTTTGCAAATTTGTACTTGAAATAATGCAATTTGGTGCATACCTTGGAAGGAAATTTGATAATACTGAATTAAAGAAATCATTTCCCTCATGATAAACTATACACACACAATCAAACCTACGTGTACACACACACCAGACTAAAATACTCTCACGCCGTATGCTTGTCTACATTTATTTGGGGGAGGGTGTGGGAGGGGGTTCACCCCCTCCCAATTTTTTTGAAATTTTTGAAATTGGTGTTTAAAATATCACTGTAGAAGTATGGTCATTATTGTCTTTATCATTGTCTTAATCATGGGTGTTAAAATGGTATATAATAGTGAATCTACTCGTTACGTATTTTAAAACGGTAATAGCGAGGAAAGATTAAGCCCGTGAGATGGATCCACGTGATCCTGTATACTATAGAGCCATCGATATAGTCTAGGGCATTGAGCTCCAATGGAACTAAGCAAAAGTGGAGGGGAGACATTGCGAGGAAGCGAAGCGACCGATTGGGGGAGGGTGTGGGAGGGGGTGTCCCCCTCCCACAGTAGGGAGCTTTCGTATTTTGGGGCCTGACATTGTGCGATTTGGTGCACACCTAAGACAGAAATTTCACGTAATATAAAGTATATAAGTATGGAACCAAACATACTTAATGACAAAGGAGGGGGACAATCTCCTCCCCTTTCTAATGTGGGGGACATAATATTCCAATTTTATTTGCATTCAGCGCATATTCAGCGCATATTCAGCGCTTACTAAAAGATATATTATTTAAAATTATTTTATTTTCCGATGATAGTGTGCTATAGACATGATAGATGAGGGTCTAATAAATTTCGTATATATCAGAATTTCAGATTATGCGCGCGAAGCGCGCGGCAAAAATTAAGATTTACAGTCCTTTTCAAACTAAAAAAACCCCAGCTATGCTCGGGTCCCTTGAATTAGTTTCAGTAGGCCTATGCTCAACTGATGCAGATATCGACTCTGGAGAAGATGACTGGTGCTCCTTCAATCATGATCATCAACAATATGCCTAGATTATGCATCATGAATTAATGGAACGGGTGCATTTGGAGTGAAGAAATTAGTAAAAGAAGTTTGTCTTTACCTAGACATTTAGGACTACGTAGTGCAGCTATGCGCCTTTATAGCCTGCATGAAGGCGTCAAAATTATCTATAAAAGCGGGAGGCAGATTCAAGATCCTAATAGGGCACTTGGTATGATAAACGATTTACCATGCTAGGAAGTTTGTTAGGCCTATACGCGCTCTATGTGAAATGCGGTGAGCGTCGATCCTCGCGCACGGGACTGAAAATTTGCATAAGGCGCTATATTGGAAGGATTCTTCAAACTGATATAGGTGCGAGGCTATTGCTAGTACTACGGAACGACTGTTATGTTCTTGGTTATTATTGTTTATAATGATTATTATCACACATTAAATAAAACGTGATAATAATGAATGATATACATTGTAGACACATTTGGCTTCATGTCGGGTCGTCATTTTTTTTTTTTTTTTTTTTTGCCAAACGATTGGGGGGGGGGGGGGGGGGGGCACGTGCCCCCCCCCCCCCCCCGGTTGCCCCCCCCCCCCCCCCCCGTAGCTACGCCACTGGTAATTGTATTTGAGTCCAGATAATTATATGAATGCTTTATTTGTTTAATTTCCAATACAATTTACACAATGTTACAATACAATTTTATAATTGATATACTGTAAACGAATAACGAATTATTATTATTATTATTATAATTATTATTATTTATTTATTTTTTTTTACTATTATAATTGTATAGTGCTTAGTTGGAAATAAAGGAACTTAATACAAGTAGAAAGAGTACTGAGTATAAAGCAAAATCGTATTGATATGTGGATCCATATTTCTTTTATAAGCCTTTTTAGGCATATATATATCATGAGTAATTAATTGTGGAATTACTTTTAAAGATAACGTTGAGAAGTGGTATTTCCCGATGTGCCCCCCCCCCCCCCCCCCGGGGGTGGGTACCGCACGTTTATGCTATACGAATGGATGGCGAGTTGTTTATATGTAAAATGAGAGGTAAATTATAATAGGAAGCACTGACTCTTACTACACATGGCATTCAAAGTAAAACTGAAAATAACTATCTGACAAGTTCATTTTAGTACATTACTTTGGCAAAGCAGAACTATTAAATTTAAGACTTTTAAAAGAAAATGCTTGTAATCAGAAAGCACTCTGCTCTTTTTAGACAGGTTTATTTTAGCCAGCCCCTACCTGTAAATCAGTTAAGTCTCAAGGCATACAAAAAGTAAACAAACAAAAACAATAATAACATTGTAAATACTTATCATGTGAAACTATCATAAACTATCCTACGATTTCATTACGTTGCTATTGAAGGATGAGTTTTGAAGTGCACGCAAGGGCTAGCAAATGTCATGAATGTAGTGCCTTGACAATTACAGAAATATAAACTTCACATTTCTTCCATCTTGATCAAACCACGAATTCAAAGTCAGCACTGATCACAGATTTCTGTGCAGCCATATTGAGATGTATGCAACACAAAACTAATGTAAGTTAGGTGAGCTGCTGAAAAATATACCTTCAATTCACAAGGTAATAATATAACTCAAATGATCGAAGAGCTCCAGTCAGTGAGATGGGACGTCCATTAGTTCTCGTGTTGGCGACATTGTCTATTTGTCTTTCCATCAAGCCTTCTTTTCCCTTGTCTGTTCAGTGTGAGAGAAAACATGAACTGGAAACCAACAGGACGAGTTTTGTTGTTCGATGCATCGCGGACCAACACTTTACCGCAAATGATACGTTAACATTTATTCGATATGATGGTACGGTAATTGGGCGATGTGATACCCTCTATTGTGAAACGTATGGTTCATGCACATGGTGTGAAACTGTTATCGAACATGCTCCACATTTTACTCTACAAGCGTGTGGATCGAGATGTTTTTATTTCAGTATCAGAAGCCCGCACATTGAAGCCGACTACGGTGAATATTACACTTCAGTCGATCCTGCACGCACGTTTTTAGTCCTGAATCTTTCTGAAGCCAGCCTTTCCACTGAGAAGCATCCTATATCGAATCTCCTTGAAGATACATCCCCCATGAGACCAACCACATAAGATCAAGCCGATTAAACTGGACAAACTATTCTTACGACGAGCGGAGCACACACATATATTTCCTCCACAGATATATTGCAGGATAATGACATCAGCATCGTCGCAGAAGACAACAAACTACTGAAAGTAATAATTGTACGTGTACTTGTGACTATAACTATTCTGTCACTAATACAATATTTCTGAGTATCATCGTCGCCCTATCCGCTACCCTCCTGTTAAGCAGTGTAACACGCACCTGTCTAAATCTACGGAGGAGCAGAAATAATCGCTTCTCAATTGATCTGGGTCATGGAAGCAGTGTCACCCGAATATCTAAGGACACAAACGATACCTTGCAGAAGTTGCCACAGCTGTCTAATCATTCGGATAGTTTTAATTTGACGCACGAGTACATGCAATCCCAGATATTGATATATGAAGGCCAAAGAGACCAATCTCAGAGTTCAATCTCAGATGCTCTCGACGTCCCTGGCCGAGTCTAATTTAGAGATGACTTCCTACGCAACTAATATTCCTGATCGAAATCCCGGTGTCAATATTTCCTCTGGCATCGAACGAGTAGCTATGGATTGCAAGACGCGACACCAAGTCGAGACAAGTAGAGACAAAGGCACCCCAATGGCATGAATAGAGTCCCAGACTTGCACTCGCACTTGCACTTGCACTCGCACGATTAAAGTTGTATTTAGCACCGTAATAACTCCATATTCTGCGATAATTGAGAACAAAATATTATAAATATATCACCGGAACGTACTTTATCATTGATGTTTGATAAATATAGAGACTTGCCGAATTCAGAAACCGGCTGTAGGACCGTGTTCTTATCGAAACAAATTTCATATCCAACCTTCTTCTCTTGTCTCACGAGAAACCAGTGTTCGCATGAATATATTCATGGAATTCGATTAAACAAATTAAATCTTAAAGATGGATATTTCACATCAATTTGATTGTGGTAAGCAAAGATAAAGTTGAACCGTCCATTATCAAACACTCTCCAAACGAATTCCTACTTAAGAAAGTAGCATGCTTGGTTTTCAAGAAACAGGTTTATTTTTTTCATTTCTTATTAAACAAAAATTACCGACAAAAATATATGGCTGTGTATTTAATGTAGAATAAAAATGTATTTGTTTAAATAAATAATTGGAGAAGAAAAAGTGATACAAAAGATTAATAAAAAACAACAAATACATAATTGCAGTAGAAATCGATTTGTAGTAAAAAAAAAAAGACAAGGCAAGTCGTCTCAGTGGATCCATTTTGTATTAACAGCCATTTAGACATACGTCAGTTTATTAACCAGTTGTTGAATTCCATTAAAATATTATGTACCGTATATTAAATCTCATGCTTGTTTTGTATTTTATCATCGGGGACGTAGATGAACTCATACTGGTATGATTAATGGAAGCGTGATTGTTGTATGGTAGGTATGTGTTTACAAATAAATATCGTTAACATAAGTGATTGATGGGTTCACTCGATAGTTGATTTGATTCGGCGAGGCAAAATGAAATGAAACTAGCAAACGGACGTATTGGAAAATAAATTACACAGTTTCTTTTTGTTGGCTCCGCGGTACCTCGATAAAAACAGGGAAATGTTATGTTTTCCTTGCATATTGTATATCCTTCACAAATCAGAGTGCCTTGTTAATAGTTATCATACTTTCCAATAAGTCCGTTCATTGGTTCATTCATATTCATTGTTTATTTTATATTGTAAAAGGAGTTTCGATTCGCCGACCGGTACCTTTATAGATCCAAGGAATCTGTATAATCTTTATGAAGTGTGTATTCATCAATCAATAAATCAATCAACTAATACATGTTCCTAAATGCGCAGTAAACCTAATGACGGATTTTGCGCACCCCACCGACACTGGGTGGGATGTCCATTCAGCAGAAGTTGATTTTCTAAGGGGTTCCATAAATGTTTTCCAACTGCTTTGCTGTTGGTTGTTAGTAGATTTGCCAACCAATCTTAGCATTGGATAAGGAGCTACAACGCGGATAACAACTTAGCGATCCCGTCTTTGAGATGGGGCGTCAACTAATTCTCCTTTTGGCGGCATTGTCTTTCTGCCTTTCTATCAAACCTTGTTTTCCATTGCTATTTGAGTGTAAGAGACATCGTGAACTTGAAACTAATGAGACAGTTGTCAATGTTCAGTGCATTGCAGACCAGTACATGACAACAAACTTAATGCTACATGTAAGACGGTCTGATGATACACTCATCGATAAATGTGACATACAGAGCTGTGATCCTACATTTTGCTACGAGTTTTGTACAATTAAAGACGAGCATGCAAATCATTTCAACCTTGAACTGTGTGGTCTGAAATGCTTTTCCTTCAGTATTAGACAACTTCTTACTGACGCTGATTACGGTGAATACTACATTTCTGCAGGCTCTGCTGAGAGGTTTCTTGCATTGAATCTGACTGAATCCAGAACTTCCACTGATCAAGCTGGCCAAACCGGACAACCATTTATTCCAACTACGAGCGAAGCCGGTAGAGATCCTGAAAGACAAACATTGAATCCCCTTCAGACCACATCTATTTCAATTTCGTCGACGGAAATTGCTATCGTTAGAGAAGACCATAACACTATGGAGAGTAATAACTACACATGTTGCTGTACAAATTATGCCATAAATACAATACTTCTGAGTATCATCGTCGCCCTATCGGGTACTCTTCTGCTAAGCAGTGCAACACGCATCGGCCTGAAACACAGAAGGAGCAGAAATAATCGCTTCATTTCGCGCCAAAAAGATCTGAATGATGGAAGCAGTGACGCCCGTAAATCTCAGGACACAGACGACAGCTTGCAGAAGTTGTCACAGCTCTCTGATCCTTTGAATAGTTTGAATTTGACGCACGAGTACATGCAATCCCTGATGCCTGGTCAGTTCCCTCTGAAAGACCTACGAGAACTTTCAGGGAGTTCTTCGTCGAATGAATACACACCAGATGGGTTTGATCGAGAGCCGAAGGGTGGTATGTCTTGCCGCGCAACGAATCGTGGCGAACAAAAATCGACCAAGGTGATTACTTCCCACATGCAAGATAGTTCTGATGAAAAGCCCAGTATTTCTTCTCACACTGGGCGAGAAGCTAGGAAGTACAAGAAGCGACACCAGGGAGGGGCTAAGGCACCCGGAGGGAGTCACAGACAGCCTAGCGACGTGGTTGATACTGCGTACTGTTCTATCGATGACATTGTGAACGACAAAAATCAAGCTACATCTACAAAGTCTGATCACCCAGAAGTTCTTGATTCATTGAATGAACGCGATGAATATGGGAAGCCGGAACAACGTTCCATTGACAACAAGCATACGCTTTATCCTATCGGTCCTCAACCAATGAATCCATCATTGCAATTCAATCGGACTCGCCAGGCAGATATCGGTGTTGATGATTTGTGTCGTCCTGGGCCTGGACAACTGGAAGATTGTGGAGAATTTACTACCGGCCACGAGTATGAAAACACACCTCGAAGTCGTCACGGCTTTAAATCAGCCACTTCACAACCAGAGACATTCCCGAAGCCTCCGCCATTGCCTTTCAATATAGACATGGAATGAAACATCGGTGTTGATGGTTCGTTGCATCATGAGCTTGGAAAACCCAAAGGTGATGGCGAATATCTCACCGGCCACGAGTATGAAAACACAGCGCGTAGTTGTCACGGGTTGGAATACAAAACCAGAGACTTTCCCGAATCCTCCGCCATTGCCTTTCAATTTAGACATTGACTGAAACATTGGCGTTGATGATTCGTGGCGTCCTGTGCTTTGGTAGAATGAAGGTGATGGTGCATCTCGTCGACAAAGAGTACGATCACCCAGCTCGTTGTCGTCGCTGCGTCGTTGAACAAACCGCTCCAGAACCTAGTTTTCCCGGAGACTCCGACATTGTCTCTGTGTTCATACGTAAACTAAAAACTTTCTTAATCGTTAACAATCAATGATACTCAGAATGAAGAGTATATTGTTATATTATATATCTTGTCTTATTTGAGTTATCAACATTTTATTTCAGAAAATTTGTAAAAAATCGTATTGTGATATATATTTAGCCTTTTTATTTCGTCTTATTTGTATTTTGTTTATAATTTTATGCGTATAATGTCAAGTTGTTAACATGGTTATTGTATATGTTATTATATATACATTCATTGCTCGGAAACTCACAGAAAATTCTTCCTCCCTGTGATGAACACACTGAACTAGCAAATACATTTGCACGATTCTTTGTTGACAAGGTAGTTCGCATTCGACAAGTCCTCGACGGCCAAGCCGCCAGGGTGGATCGATTACATGAAGTGGAAGCAAATGTCCAACCATGTCCTTATGTTTTATCTGAGTTCAGTGTTGTTATTGCAGCAGAAGTAAAAGAAATTATTGATAAAACAGCAAATAAAACATGTGCACTGAATTTAATGCCTACATGGCTTGTCAAACGTAATCTCAATGCTGTAATACCAATGATCACATCAATTGTTAATTGCTCTATGGAAAATGGTGTTTTCCGTAGTGTGCTAAAGGAAGCACTTGTAATACCACATCTTAAGAAGCCAACCTTAGATCATTCTGAGCTTGGAAATTATAGACCAGTTTCAAACGTTGCTTTCATGTCCAAGGTGGTTGAAGTAGCTGTCTCTAGACGACTCCTTGCTCATCTAGATGAGTTTGACTTACAGGAAGAATTTCAATCAGCTTACAAACGCCATCATAGCACGGAATCGGCCTTACTTCGTGTCAAACATGACTTTCATCAAGCAATTGACCGAAGGCAGGGAGTGATTCTGGTGCTGTTGGATCTGAGTGCAGCGTTTGATACCATTGACCATGAAGTGTTGGTAAAGCGTTTACAAACGCAATTTGGTATTTGAGACACTGCTCTGAAATGGTTTCAATCGTACCTGAGTGATCGGTCTTTTCGAGTCTCTGTTCAGGATCGAACTTCAGACAAAGTACCTCTCCAATGTGGAGTCCCGCAGGGCTCTGTTCTCGGGCCTTTACTTTTTACTATGTATGTGAAACCACTTGGAGATGTACTTAAGCGTCATAATGTCCAATATCACATATATGCTGATGATATTCAATTGTATCGTACTTTTGATCCAAAGTGTACTCACAGCCTTCAAAGTGAACTTAAGATTATTGAAGATTGTATCGAAGAAATCAACAACTGGATGATTATTAATAGATTAAAGTTAAATGAAAACAAAACGGAAGTGCTCTTGATCTTGTCTCCCAAACTTAGTCACTATCTTTCACAAGAGGTTAAAGTCTCTGTCTGTAGCACTCAAACTGCGGCTTCAACTACAGTCAGAAGCCTAGGGGTTGTGTTTGATTCCTCGTTGTCTATGTCTGACCAAGTTACAGCACTATGTAAATCTGTCAATTTTTATTTATATAATATTTCAAGAATAATAAAAATGTTAACACAAGAAGCATGTAGTCACGCTATGCGCTCTCTTGTGCTCAGTCGTTTGGATTATGGAAATGCTCTCTTGGTTAATGCTCCGTGTTTTGAACTAGAGAGGCTTCAGCGCTTACAAAATCGTGCTGCTCGCATTATTTTAAGGGCCAAAAGACAAGATAGGGCAACTCCATTATTGTACAATCTACATTGGTTACCAGTCCAAAAGAGAATTATGTATAAGATTGCACTATTTGTATATAAATGTACACATAATCTTGCTCCTGGTTATTTGTGTACTTTATTAGATGTTCCTAGACAAGCTAACCATAATTTACGTTCTAGAGTAGATACTTCAATGTTAATGGTTCCACGAACAAATTCAAAGGGTGGAGAGCGTAGTTTTTTTTTTGCTGGCCCTACATTTTGGAACAGCTTGCCAGTAGATTTAAGATTGTCCCCAACATTACATATTTTTAAAAGAAATTTGAAGACGTACTTATTTTTGTTGTAGGTTATTGGAGAGGTTGTAAAGCGCATCGATCAGTTTTTAATTGGAAATGCGCTGTATAAATATCAATTATTATTATTATTATTATATGTAGGTACGAGTTTGCACGGACTTGTGGAGTCATTGGCTCAAACTCACACTGTAAAGAGAACAAAAACATGTTCCATCACACGTCCAACCTTTTCTGTTTTCAAGAGAAATCAGATTTACAATAAGCTGTAGAAAACAAAATTCATGTACATTTGATGAAAATGCTAATAATTATTAAATTTACTGTATAGTGTATTAAAATGAGTTTTTATATTTTTGCGTGACCCATCAGTAAACATACTTTAGCGGCGTAGTTAAATGAATAAAGCGATGCCATATACTTACATGTATTTTAATCCTTTACAGTCTAGTTATATAACATGTGCAATTAAATAATACATTTCGAAAAAGGAAAACAAAAACATGTGGACAGATTTTCTTAATTTATTTTTGATGGTGTGTGTGTTGTAGGAATGTGTAGTTTGTGTATTCCAAAACTACAGGGGCAAAGCTCGGTGGGCGTCCACAGTTGCGTAGTATTGAAGAACTATTGGCTGCATGAATATATGATCCATATTATATTGTTCTAGAACTTTATAAATGTTTTTCATATTATATGACGCCCGTAGAACTGGGTTACTACAACATGAGAACAATTAAACATGTGTTTATGTTATTAATCAGTTGAAACTCTTCCCTCGTGGGGTCCACGTATTGACGCACTTTAATAACTTTCCCCGAAGCTTGCGTCACTGCAGATGAACTGTCAGATCAAGACGTAGAGAATATGTCACGGGGTGATGGGGGATGATTAGGCAGGGCACCTTCACCTTTAATTACGTTGCTGGAGAGGGGACCAGATTATCTTTAGAAGACAAGAGTGTCGATACTGCAGTTAAAAGTAGAGGAGATATATTTTTGTGTTTATATATATTTAGAGAGTTATGATAATGTATGAGGGCGGAGCCGTTTAATTCTTTTATTATCATTATAGCAAGTACATGATTATGAATGTACTCTTAGTCCAAGTGACAACCAAAAGTACGGGTACACAACAGTATGTCGTTTTTCTAAAGGGTTTCATAATGTCCAACTTAAGTATTTTGCTTTCCTGTCTGAGTGCACTTCATCAAATCAAAGATTTATTGGGCAACACAGCATCGTATATACTTATGAAGTGAAACCACCATTCATCATCAAAATAATTTACCGAAAGGTGAAACCAACTGAATGAGTTTTTAGCTTTTTTCCCTACAAAACGTACCTTGTATTATCTTTAAGAAATATTTGCATTTCTACTTCACGCTCTTAGGCCAATCGAATCTCGAGGAGCAAATCCAAACAATAATGTTCCCGGGTTTCAAGTTGTACATCAGCTCATCGATATCATAACATAAATAATTCTTGATGATTGTAGCATGCCAAAGCCAACTGTTCTCAACTATACTCCAGGCCAAAGAAGCATCAGATGGCATAGAATCGACTCGAGTCACTATTAAGATGGGACACCAAATAATCCTCGTGCTGGCGGCATTGTCTTGGAATCTTTACATCAAGCCTTGCTTTTCCTTGTCGTTCCAGTGTGAGAGGAAGGTTGAACTAGAAACCAATGTGACGGCTGCTGTTGTTCACTGCATAGTGGACCAATATTGGAAAGGATATGATAGAGTTTACATTAATCGATCTGATGGTGCAGCGATTGGGTCTTGCAATTCTAATGGAGGATGCATTCCAAGCTCTTGCTACTTATGGTGCAATAATCTAATCGAAGAAAGGCAACAGTATAATGTTGAACTGTGTGGGCTGAAATGTATTTCCTTTAGCATCAAAGGTCCGCTCCTCGAAACTGATTACGGAGAATTTTACATTTTTACTGAATCTGATGAGACGTATCTTGCGTTAAACCTTTCTGAAGCCAGACTTTTCACTGAACCAACTACAAGTGACGAAGCCGACCAACTAGGACATACTGTTACCCCAACGGTGAGTAATGCAGACAGAGATTCTGGAAGACACACATCCACACCCCTTGATACCTCAGTTTCATCTACAGAACAACCGCAACATACTGACATGGGCATCGTGGGAGAAGACAAAGCATCTAAGGAATGTAATAACTACTCCTGTTGCTCGAAAGATTCTGTCGCAAATACAATACTTTTGGTTATCATCCTCGTCATATCCGCCACGCTCATGTTAAGCAGTGCAACACGAACCGGCCTCAAACTCCGTAATGCATGCAGGAGCAGAAAGAATAGCTTAATACCTCGCCCAGCAGATCCGGATCATGGAAGTATTGAAACCCGACGATCTAAGGATACAAATGACAGCCTGCAGAATGATTATTCGGATAGTTTGAATTTGACGCACGAGTACATGCAGTCCCAGATGTCTGCTGAAGACTTCTTGAGAAGCCACACAGACCGTTCAGAGAGTTCAACGTCAAATGAATACACAACCGAGGTCACTGGTCAGGAGCCTAGAATTGATATGACTTCCTACGCATCTAACATTCCTGACCAGAATCCAAGTGTCAATATTTCCTCTGACACCGGACGAGAAGCTAGGAAGTGTAAGAAGCGCCACCAAATGGCAACACAGACATCCGCAATGATACCTAGACAGCCGGATGTCGCGGTTGAAGGTGCGTACTGTTCTATCGATGACATTGTTAACGACAAAAATCAAGCCACATCTACTACGTCTGACCGGTCAGAAGCTCTCGATGCATTAATTCCAAATGATGAATCTCAACAGCAAGAACAACGTTTCCTTGACAACAAGCCTACGCTTCATCATATCGGTCCTCAACCTAAGAATCTATCACGTCAGTTCGATGGGACTCTCCAAGCAGATATCGGTGTTGATGATTTGTGTCATCCTGGGCTTGGACAACTGGAAGATGATGGAGTATTTACCACCGGCCACGAGTATGAAACACACACCTCGGGGTCGTCGCAGCTTGAAGTCAACCACTCTAGACATGTTAGAACCAGAGACTTTCCCGGAGCCTCCGCCGTTGCCGTAGCATGTAGAGATTAAATAAAATATCGAGTTGATGATTCGTTTTGTCCTATGCTATACCCGGCAACGATAGTGGATCTTCTTTGATCACGTATTGTTACACAGCTCTTAATGATTTGTTGCGTCCTGCAGGTCGCAAACCCTGAATGTGATGTGGTTATCTTATATACCAGTCATGTGTACGGTATGCCAACACAGCTCGTTGCCGCCGCGTTGTTGAACAAACCGCTCCAGAACTAGAAGGTTTCTCAAATCCTCCGATAATGCCTCAGTGTTTACAGTCATGTAGAATAAACAAAACACGAACTATTTTAATCTGAAACACTCAACAAGGAAGAAGCATGACTGGAATATATATATATGAACGTTGTAATTTTGTAAATAATTTATTTCGAAAAATTGTGTATTTTTTATTTGTATATATTTTTTTTATTACTGTGTATAATTATGACGATATAAATATATATAATTTCGCACATCCGACCGTCATTATTTTCACATGAAATCAGTGTCACGAGAAGATTTAGTATGGATATTACAATAATATGCAATATGAACATTAAATAAAAAAGCTAATAGTACTGTTACCTGTATACCAAAAGGAATTCATATATGTGTGGGTTTCTCTGTCAGTAAATATGCTGTATCATAAACAGACGTTAAGAAATCAGTTAACTGAATGAATGCATTTGAGTCCAGATAATTGTATGTATGCTTTCCAGTCTATGTCTATTTTATTATTTTCTTAAACATTTACTTGTAATAAAATGATACGTTTTAATAATAAATGTATTATCAACGTATTATATTAATTCATTTGATGGCGTGTGATGTAGGCATGGGTGGTGTGTGTAATGCAAAGAATGTTGGTTAGAGAGACTCTTACAATTTCTCTTTGCTATGATTTGGGACAAAACTTCCCACTAACAAATGGTAAAGGGGTGGGGGGGGGGGCATAACAGAATTATTATGAACGGTGTTATACAATTATAAATTTTATTTGTTTTTAGCGGAGTATTGCGGTAATGGACGTAGTTGAACGTACGTAGTGGAGGCTAACGTAGTTGAAGGTAGTTGAAGGTAGTTGAACGTACTGGCATCCTTACCATACCGTAGTTGTCCGTGATGCTAACTTGGTGTTAACTAAGTAGAGCCGTGATATTCGATTTAATTTTTGAACATGTTCAAAAGAGCGGTACGTTAAAGGCATCCGTAATGCTAATGTACTAAGTATACCGAAGTCTGACGTAGTTTAACGCAGTGCAACGTACCAGTAGTATAATGTAGTTTAACTTATTTCTTAACCTACTCAAGCGTACCCTAGCGTACTTTAACGTACTGTACCGTGAACTAAGCTAGCATCAGCACTCTTGGTCCAAGCATGTTTCAGCAAAAAAACAATAGACAAATTTCAAAGAACTTCTATGTTTGAAAAACGAGCGCACAATGGCCGTACCACACCAGCGGCTGGCTGTTATACTCCGTGTGGAGTTGCTTTTCACCGTAGTTTGACGTTCTTTAGCGTAGTCCAGCGTAGTGGCTACCACAGTCTCTCGTACTGAAGCGTAGTCAGACGTACCACTCCGTACCTGTCCGTGAGCAAGCTGTACCCACATTAGCGTAGTCTAGCGTAGTTGAATGTACTTAACCGTACTTATCCGTACCCTTCCGTGGCCAAGCACCGTACCTCTACGTACTTCAACGTAGTTCCACGTTGTTCAACTTAGTTTAACCTAGTTTAAATTACTTACACCACGTCTGACCCACATTAAATTACCCTACGGATCACTACGTCCCTACCGCAAGTATGACCGGCCCTTTACTAACTTTCCCCTTAGCTGTTATGTTATGTCACTTGAGAGGGAGAAATAGAGCAACAAGGAGAGAACGGTCTGTGGGTTAACGGGTGTGGGGGCAGGGAGGGCAGGCAAAGACAGAGTATCGATACTGCCATGATAATGAGAGGAGGCGTAATTATATGTTTATGATATATATTTACAGAGTTTTGAGAGGCAAGGTTGCTTTAGTTTGTTTGCACGGAGTTATTTCCTTTTTTTTAAGGTGCCAAGTGTTATTTAAAACAAGGTCACAGTATTATGGTCGTTTTAATAAATTATATTGGCAAAGCAAAACCAAAGTATATCAAAGAGGGTTTCAAAACGTTTCTAACTGGTTATAAACATAAAGTACTCTCCATTTGTTCTCTGTGTACTTCCTAGTAAATTCATTAAACCTCGACATATCAAACTAATCAAGATTACATTATGAAGAGCAATCTTGATACAATTCAAACTGCCATGCATTGTCCAACGATTGTTATTGAATGTGGAAAGGGAATGAAAAAGGAGTACTTCAGTGCATGCAAGTGCTTGTAAACAAGTGTCTTGATAGTAATATATATACATGTATATATACTTCATCTTTCCTCCTTCAATTGAACAGTGTAACTAAAGCAGTCCAAACCGATCATCTGTCCATCCAATATGAAATACAGTACATGCACACATAACGTCCATTATTTATTTAATTTATTTATTTCCGATTTATTTAAACAGGGTAGCCCTTTCAGTATCGAATACTGCTCTACCAAGGGGCCCTGTATACAGTAAAAACATACAATCATGACATAGGTAAAAATGACTAAGATATAAGTTACATATAAAAACAGAGTTCATTACAAAACAACAATTTACAATCAACATAAATATAGAATGAAATTACAAATAAAGCAAGCTAAGTAAAAAAAAAAATTAAAAAAAAGGTATCTACATATTTACACAACAAAATGCAAACATACAAAAATAAGAGTATCAAAATATACATTAATACTAACAAGAAATAGAGTATGCACATTAAATATATAAAATCAGCTAAGAGAAAAAGAATTGAATTTCGTCAGATAAGCTGAGAGTTTTGAGTTGCTTTTTGAATGAGCACAAAGAGTCTATTGTTGTTACATTGGGAGGTAGTCTATTCCAAACAGATGAACCAGTGAAATGCAAGAAGGATCGTTTATAATAATCAGTTCGTGGAGTTTTTACAAAGAGAGTTGAATGAGCAATATATCTAGTATTATATACAATTTGCTTTGGTATTACAACACTTTTCAAATACTCAGGCATAAAACTATTTTGAATTTTAAACATATATACGGCAATTTGATAATATATTCTTTGATGAATTGATTGCCATTTTAATTCAGATAGCATCACAGTATGAGGGGTTAAATAATGAGCCTGTAAAACGAGTCTAGCATAACGATTTTGTAGTCTTTGCAATTTCAATATATTATAAGATGCACTAAGACCCCATATCACATTATAATGATCTATGTGTGGCAAGATCAGCGTATTATACAATAATATCAATATGTTTTGATGTAAAAAATATTTAATTCTTCTAATGTAACCTATTGTTCGTGATATCTTATTACAAATCATATCAATGTGCTTTTTCCAACGCAAAGAACTATCAATTAAAAGCCCTAGATATTTAAATTCAGACACCTAATCCATATAGGTGAGCGACGCAAAGTGCTACCTTCAAAGCAATGATAGAAGAGGAGCTCCTATACAACTCAAAGAATCGAAGAGTTCCAGTCAGTGAGATGGGACGTCCATTATTTATCGTGTTGACAGCATTGTCCTTTTGTATTTCCATCAACCATTGCGATTCATTGTCTTTTCATTGCGAGAGAAAACATGAGTTTGAAATAACTCGGACGATTATTCTTGTTCAATGTATCGCGGAAACATATTTGGCAAGCGGAATCATCAAATTTAACCGATCTGATAATACAGAGATTGGATATTGTGAGACACAGGGTTGCAGTCCAAAACATTGCTCTTCATGGTGTAACACTGAAGGCGAACACTTGAACTATGTGGATTAACATGTTTTTCCCTTAGTATCCAAGGTCCGCTCCTTGAATCTGATTATGCGAATATTACATTTCCATCGATCCTGCTGAGAACTATCTTGCACTGAATCTGTCTGAAGCCATACCTCCCACTGAACCAACTACACGCGATGGACATGAACCCAACCAAACCAGACAACCATTT